>JAQFYB010007358.1:0-10922 GCA_034694085.1 Pogonognathellus longicornis
GCTGACAGACAGACAGACAGACAGACGGACGGACAGACAGACATAAAGGCTCTATAAGACCTCGTGAGGTCTAAAAATCAAAATATTATTTGTGCAGGTAGATTTTCATCAAGATAGTTTATGATGGTTTAACACCAGAAAAAACATCAAGATATTTCTCATAGTACGTAATTAATTATTTTTGAGTATAATAGGTACTTTGTAGTTAACATAACTTGGTACACACCTACTACCTAGTTATTAAATTATAAAGCCCCAATTCTTAACTTGTATAGGTAGTTTCCACTGTCAGAAAGCAGGAAGATGTCCTCAAGCGTCTGCGATAAATGTTTAATACACGTTTAAGATTAATTAGTAAAACGCTATTTTGTCTTCTACTCTACGTATAACTGAATGCTCCTTAAGAATACAGTTACGTAATTATACTATACCTATTGATATTGTATGCATACTCAACAGCAAAATATTGAATATCTGTAGTTTCTAGCTAGTGAAGAAGACAAATCCTCTTATTGTAAGTTTATCTCATTTCATCAAAAGCTCTCAAGTTGAAGTGCCGATAACATATTCACGAGGTAGAGCTAACAAGGAGAAAGAAATCTCAAGTGGAATGAATTAACTTTGAGTTAAAGGAGCACGAGGCTACACAGCAAGTCAGACAGGCCAAGTCAAGCAGCTTTATTTATAGAAGCGTCAAACGAGTAGACAAGTGAAAGACGTTAGGTGAAAGTCAAGTCAGTTTCCAACAATTTCTCTTTACTAAATTTTGACTCAGTCAGTCAATCAAATCTTCTCATGTTATGTAGTTCGTGTATGTTTTGTAAATGAAGGTAGCAGTCTCTCATAATAAATGGTCTTTCAAAAAACCAACTGTCGTGATGTGAAAGCTCAAATATTTTTACAAATATTGCATCTCCTGCTATAAGTGTATTAAACTACATTGGTATAATATTCTAGTATGTACCTACTGCTTCTGCACTTAAGATATTTGCAATAAATAATAAATCTTACGATATATGCATCACAGAAATAAATTAAGTACTATACCAGTTTATAAGATACAACTTTTACAGCACATTTTGTTAACACACTGTACCTACAAAGTTTTGGAAAGAGTAAAAATCGATGCATGTTTTGTTCACATGAAAAAGTATTAAAGCGTTAAAGCAAAAGTTACTACCTATACAGATTTAGGTACCTACTGTTGCTGCCAAATTATTGTTGTCGAAAGTTCAAGCGTGTAGGTATAGGCAGACTTCAAAAATCATCATATTCATTCACTTGGTTGCTACCTGCAATATTTCTTGATAAAAATACTGTTCTTCAGGGAGCCAACACCACATTTTGTTATGTATGATGTTCTGCTGGACTTGCTGCTTTGATTCCAGACCTGAAATTGGTGCCCGCAGTTCCAGGAATATAGATTTATAGAACTATAGAGGTGGATGATGAAAAGCATTATACGGAAAGTATTATGTATGTATGCGTATACCAAGTTGACTCACATTGGCACAGGGGATTGTGTTGTACAAATATTATTGGAATAGTTTATAAGAAATTCATGTGAAGTGTATAATGTTATTCAGTCAGTGCTTGTTTGGGGATGTGAGTGGAGAATCAATACGAAGTAGCGTAGGGAGTCAACAACAGAACACAAGATGAGAAAAAGAGAAAGATTTGACATTTTTGCATTTCTACCTGAAACTTTTATGTTGTAATGTAAGTCAGGAAGTAATGTATGTTTTATGAGATTGGTTGTAGAGCAAAGCACAGAGTTTGCTTCGAGTCAACATCACTGAAGCTTGAGTCGATTGTGTTTGCTTACTTGAGTAAAAGCTTCATTGTGTGTATACTAAAGATTTATAAACATCCAACCTCCTATCTGTACTACGCCACTTATACCTAGACTTATTTCCTTCAAACTCCATATCCCTCCATTCTGACGTTTTAACGTCAATTTTCACAATTTAAGAATTAAACTTGTTTGGTAGAGGTAAAATGATTTTTGAGGATCTGTCACTCTAGTCTTGTTTCTCGTTTAAATCGTAAAAGATTTCAGGGTTTAATTAACCCCTTTTATGACTTAATTGATTGGACAAAATATTTTTTTCTTAAAGAAAAATTATAACATCCACATAAATAGTTAAAAATGCAAAAATTATCTAAAAAGAGATTTATTTGCAAATTCACTTCTATTCTGCATGATATTTGTAATTTTCAAAATACTTTTTTGACTAAACACTAAGGGTGTTTTGTAATTAAGTACATGTACATAAGTAAACACAAGCTTAGAATATTGCTTGTGATTGTGCTACAGTGGCTACCTATATTGATGTAAAATTTAAAATTACCAAAGGTTACAGTTTATATTATACTTTTATACTTAAAACTTTATAATTGTACACATGTATTGTAACCATTATATTGTGCTACAGATTAAATAAGATTTAAATAACAATGCTATTTATAACCTTACAACGATTAGACTACAACGAAAATCAAAACTGGCAATATTATATTCCTATAATTAAAACTATGTGAATTACAAAATTCTACCGAAAACTCAACCGAAAACTAATTAATAGGTTAAACATTGGTAGAAACAGCTGGGTTAAAAAACGATGAAATTACAAATACATATGTACGCTCATACACTAAAGGGATCATTTTCTAAAATTACGAATGAGTTATTCTCCTAGCCTATAATAAGATAATAAGATGCTACTATTAAAACAGAGCAATAGTACTCAACCACTTTAAGATAATGCTGTAGGAATCGATGAGAAGGTATAATGTACAATTTCTTCATGGATAAGTAACAATGTGTGTAAGAAATTAGAAAGATTGGTAAGGAGAAGGATTAGAAGGATGAAGATGAAACAGAAGGATTGTACAGTGCATCTACATTGTTACTAAGTACATACCTACCTACATGGATGAACTTTTGGTATAACAGTACATCTCTGTGTGGAATGATGACTCTGACTTATAGAGAATGAATTCCCAGTACATTTATGTATCACTGGTATAGAACATCTAGTGAATATTTTATGAGGCATACTTGAAGTGTTCTTTGAGTAGTCATTTCACCTCTTGAGTGCTCAAGCTTCTTTTCTCCTTCTCTTCATCCTCTTCTTTTACTTTACGATGTTTCCAACATTTTCCCGTCTATTTTTTCTTCGTCTCCTCTTTCCCTTACCAAGAACAACGTGCAAAACTCACTGGGCTTCCTTCTGGCTCTTACTGGATTCGTGTTTTACTGTAAAGCTTTATACCTTTCTTTGTTAGCTAAATAAGTAACTGGAAACCATATATTGTCTGCTCCGTTCTATTTAGCTGTCGCTTTCTCCTCCACTTGCATGTGTGTGTACACTACAGCTTAAATTGAAATAAACACGAGCTCAACTCAATTCTATTAGCAACACAACGATCTAATGGCTTGACTCCCGGTATTTGTTTCGAAGTCAACCTGGCTGGAAACTACTACATTAGTATTAGTATATCCTTAGTGTTGTAGTTTGTATAGACGAATAAGAATATATTAGACAACAATCCTTTTATATGTGCACTTATTCACCTGGACAGATTTACTGCGTCCATTTTATTCCGTACTTACACAGAAGATTAACTGTGTTTACTTACAGACCTACGATCAATTTACTCCTATTAATAAGAATGAACAAGCACTTACAGTTACAGTTTGTATCGTATAAACGTAAGCCGTCAATGAACCAACGTAAATAAACTAACAAAGTTGTAAGTACTTATATACTAAGTGTGATGGAAAATCTTCATGATTGGTTATCCTAAAGTCTTCCATTCTTGAAAGCTATTATATCAACGACAAGATTAGTGCTTCAGGTTATGATTAAGTAGACATTTTATTAGTTGGGACGAATTTAAAGTGTAAAATTTAATTTGACATATAAGTTTTTTGTTTCTGTAGTAAATATTTCTATTGCGTTATTACAATTCATTGAATAGAAAGTGCTCTTCATTTTGTGTGCAGATAGTATCTACTTTATTTGAATGTATACTTAAGCCATGAATTTTTCTACATAAAAATATTTTCTGTTGTTTTCAGAATCTAAAGAATCAGATAATGACGACAAACGTGTGGGTGGAACAGGTAAGATAATAGAGGACTCCCTGGAGGCATAAAAGAAAGTTATTATACTGTCAGTGCAAATTATTATGAAGGGAGAAATTAATCAAGCTAGAATTGTTTAACTATTAAGAAAGTCTGTACAACCAGTTTTTAGGTGTAAAGTTTACAAGTCAAAAATAATATGTTGTGTAGTAGGTACTCACAATTTCATGATCCGATTTCTAAACATTTCTATGTAACTCAGAGACAAGAATGTAAGCTTAGCTACAGAGGAAATCGAAGAATACACGTAGTAGAAAGAGATAGCGTTTGAGATGGAAGAGTTGAAGCTGATGGTTTGGTGAAGGGAGATGTAAAGATGCATAGAATGTTATACACTTGGTTACTATTACTGCAGAAAGTATTCCTCGGGGAGACCACAAAGTCAAGAAGAAAGAGACACTCAAGCAAATTGAAACCTGTTCTGAAAGATTGATTGATGAAGAATTCGCAACGGAGTGGAATAAGAGAATGGAAACTCTCGTTGTAACACTCAATGTGAAATTCTGGAGTTTATAATGGAGCAGGAGCAAAGAAAAGCAACAATTAGACTTGCATTACTAGAATGAGAATAGGAAAATGATTCTAGCCTTAGCACAATAAAAGCGCTCCAACCATCACAACAGTAAAAAATAAGTACATTCTTCACCTAACTTCTTCGGGTCGTCGGTAGGACAAAGTTTGATACATACAAGATGCAATATAAAAGCTATACACAGTAAAACAATGTATTTTCCTTTTCTGTGAATACATAGGTACAATAGGTAGGTACTTATAACATTTGTTGAGATTTTGCAAGGACTTACATTCCCATTAAACAAATTGTATCAGACACACTCACAAAGTCGCATGTATCTGTAATATAGCTGCTCTTATATACAAGTACTACCCAATGTAGCTAAACTTATCACCCTAGAAATAATCTTCTTTAGATTCAGGCTTCACTTTTTTGCGAGTAAAAGTTGTTATACAACCTACCTTCTAAAGATTATTGCTAGGGTGGATACGTTTAGCTACATTGGTACTTCCTATATGTATATGTATATCATATACCAAAGCAAATTACCCTTTTGCAAATAGACTTGGAATTTTACCTTTACACACTCTCTGGGTTCTAACGGTTTATAAATAGATAGGTGAAGATGGTATTTAGTAGATACTAAAAGGTAGCTTTCTCGTGATAAGGTAATAGGGAAAGAGGGGGAAAGGGGAGAAAGTTTATTCAAGCGTAAAAAGAATTCTCACGTGGATGGATGAGTGCAGTAGGGACACTGGGGGAGACTAAACGAAAAGATTCATTCCTCTAAGATCCAATATTGGATTTAAAAGGATTTCATCAGCTTTAGAAAGATGTGAAAGGATACCAACAGCTATTCTGCTTGCAGAAAACAATTCAAACTCTAAATATTTGAACTACTACTGAATAAAGCACTTTCAATAATTTTATTCAAGACGGTTTCACAAAGGCCGTATACAGGATTTGTTTTAGGGGGCACTAATGTAAAACTGGTATTAAAAATATGCCTCGTGAAGTGCAATTATTTTTATCTAAATTGAACCAAAATCAACCTAAAAAGTATAAAATTTGCTCGGGGCTCGAAAAATTTCGTGATTTAGGGCACTTTTTGCCCTAAATAACCTTTTTTTAAGATTTCGGGGGGGGGGGCACGTGTCCCAGTGCCCTGCCGCTATATACAACCTTGGGTTTCACACTTTCACATGTAATTTCTACACTTGTGAAAGCGTTATCTGCTTAAAAAATTAAACAGTATCCATGGAACCACTTTAGGTCTATTGATTGTTACAAATTATAACTGACAAGGTTAGGTGGTTGTAAAGAGTGTGAGAAATGTCGCTAAAAATTAGGCTGATAATAATAGTTCACACTACTTCATACAGTCATGTTAAAGCATCATTATGTGAAGAGAGAGACGAAGCCTAGAGCGAAAACTGCAGATGAGGCAGCAGAAAATGCTGGGCTTCATGTCCGGTATGCTTGAAAGTCTCAATACATAAACCGTTATATTATAACATTATCAAACTGATCTTTTATGATCAAAGATACAAAGAATAAAGCCCTACTAACCAATTGTTTGTTTTTCTATCAGTATACAGTTTTGCATTAGTGAGTTCAGTCTTAATGCGAAAGCCATCTTCATCGGATTGTTTGATAGTGTAAGATCAGTTATTCATATCTGCTAATGATAAATGAGAAAATGAGAAAAACATATTTTTGATATATAATATACTATAGTTCTTCACCAATTAGGTATACTTTCTTGGAATATGTGGTTTGGTGTTATTGGTAAGAAGAACATTATACAATCCACAAGAATTGGCTGTGTTGGTTGGACATAACGGAAAAGAACGCGGCTTAATGATGTACAAAACATCTCAGGCTTACTACGGTAAGGAGTCGAATAGAATCTTTAGGTGTAAACACGAGAAAACGATTTTGTAAATTAATTTTAACTATACTACAATGATGTGATTGAAGTAATTGGTTATTGACAGATAGAGGAATGTTATGGGAATTGTGTCCCTGTCTATTTTTGATTCTTTCCGACATCCTTCTTCTAATTTCGATTTGCACGGTAGACATTTTTCACACGAAATATTAATTCAACTCAAACTTATTTGAAAATGATAATTCGTTAATGAATAAATATTTTTGTGTATTTTTCATCACCTACTTTTTGACTTGTAATAGAGACACGGCTGGTTGGTCGTACTTTGGTACATAGTGCAATTTGTCTGTACGATTATGCGTTTCGTAACTTTGGCGTACTTCTGGGATATGCAGAGTTACCTTATTTGGGAGAAACCTTACTTGTTTCTAACTATGTATTACTTCACTGTAATAGAGAAGTACTACATAATCCTTGATTCAGAACATAATGAGCCCGAAGAACTTCATTTTCCACTTCTTAAGCGAATTGGTTTCGACGACAGAACAGATATCGAGATTGAAGCCTTGCATCTTGAGGGGAATAACGAAAGAGCCGCTCACATAGCTCTAGGGTACACTTACCAAGAAGTGCCTGGACTTTTTGAACATGAGTATCACACACAAGACTATTTCGGAAGAATTCATCATGCTGTAGATGAAAACTCCTTTTTTAATCTGCAATAAACACAAAAATAAATATTTACACAATCAATAACCTTTGTCTACCGAATCCAAAAAAACCCTAAATTTTTTGAGACGCTTTTAGCTTTTAGATTATAAAATCCAGTTCACCAACACAAATACACTTAATAATTGTGTTACTCAATGTCAATGAAAAGTGCACAAATGTATTACTAACTTACTACTAGTAAAATCAATCATATAAAATATTGTTTATAACTCTCTTGCCTATGCATGCCAGTAGGTACTAACAAAATTAGCTATGCCTGTGGTGGAAAATAGGAAAATGGCACGGGTTCATTTCTCTTTATGAACACAACAGGGAAAATACAGTCAAACACTTGTGTAGCAAATCCTAGGTTTCTGTGGCTTAAAAACACCCGGAGAGAGACAAGCGGAGACGGACAGGTCGTCCTAGGGAGTCAGAAGGAGATTTTTTGTTTGCTAAACGCAAGAGAAGGAAAACAGTGAGATAATAATGGTGTAGTGTGCATAGTGGTGGATAAGAATAGTAAAGGAACAGTTTATTCTGTGGGAGAATGTAGGATTACTCTTATGGAGGAAGATAAAATATAGTTTCACGTAGAAGAGTGTGCTTCATGTATGTATTACTATCACGATCAACTTGACTTGACTTTAGTTTGGTTGAGTAAAGGTTGATAGTGGCGGAAAGTGGAAAAGAAGGATTGCTGTGTGTATGTGCTGTGTGTGAATACAGGTATATGCTAGTACTGGCTCTCTACTAGTATATGCTGGCTCAATAAAAGATAGACAGAGCGAGACTAAGATTAATGTTGAATTCGAGTGACAGAGATAAATGTTGAAGGAACAACGAGAACCTTTTCATAAGAGCCATTTAACCATTTAACCATTCTCAGTTGTGAGCTTCCCTCACTCTCTTTCTGCATATAATTCACCTCGTGCTATACACATGTCAATTTCCCCTCTTATAACTTGCACAAAAGTAAAACTCAATTAATTAATTGAAAGAGATGCAGAATTACATTAAATTGTTTACGACTAATGACTTGGGTTGTAATCAATCGCCTTTTATAGCAGACATGGCTTTAGACCCAGACATCCTGCCAGTTCTACATGGTTTTACAATTAGTTTTTCATTTCACCTACTCTTTACAAATATAATACCTAATAAAAGTATGGTATCTTCATAATTATGTAAAGAATAACTCTATAGTACTTTACTTACGTGTATATCAGCTTAACTATGTGTAAATATTTGTATGTTTTTGACTTTTGATACTAATAGTTTGTATGAAACGAAAAGATTGATACACACGAAATATTTTGCTGATATTAATAGTTTCTATTTATAAAGTTACGGTACATGTACAGTACCTACTACTGACTACTGTAACATTCTATGACAATGGAGCTCCTAAAGAAAATGCATATTTTAGACATTTATTTGTTGCGTTACGTATTTCCTAGCCTTACGGTTAACAATGGGTGTCGAAATGAAAGCATACTACATTCCTTCAGGTAATACTAATAATAATGATAGTCTGGTAGTAAGTATGTTTACACTTTAGTGAGTAAATGACCAATTCCCTTAATAGGTAAAAGCTGGCTAATAAATGTTGATTGGCAAAGTCTACTCTACATTATATAGGTAAGTACTGATATTAAGTATACTGTAGAGTGCATTCAAAATAATAAGCACTGCATTCAACGAGAGGCAAATATAATTAGTATTATGTTATTATTATACTTTTAGTAGTCTTTGATCTTTAAATTGCTTTCTTTAACTGAGTCTCATTGTGGGTCTTTGCTCTACTTCTAATGTAAATATGCAACTACTAAGCAAGAAGAGATGGAAATGTAAACTGAAGTGAACATTCGGTTGGTTGCTAAAGTTGTACAAATGTTCTTTGCTCTGTTTGAGATGAGATGAAATGCAAATAATGAGGAGAGTGAGTGGAGGCATCAAATGAGTTGGAATAACGAATAACTGTGTGGTGTGTGCGGTGAGACGTTGATGGCTCCATATTACAGTCGACAAAGAGAATAAATATGCTCCCTTCTGCATCTGTGTGTACTACTAGGAAATGCCTATTATGTGAATGGTTGAAACTAATGCACAGTCAGTTTTCTATTAAATACCGTTAGATATACTAAACGACAGAACGCAGAAGGGAAAGAGTAATTTAGTTAATAATGCAAAGAGTGGAGAAGTACATAAGGGAAAGGGCACACTACTTTAGAATTACTACTTATATGGGAAATTGAATGAGTACCTACTACATAGACGAATTCTTGTAATATTATAAGTAATAGATAAACATTATACACCGAGAAGGACATTATTAATATTTCTATACAGATTTTCTGAGGTTAGACTTATGCTACTAAAATGGGTCATAATGCAATGTATGATAATTTGGTGTAGAAATGGATGGATTACAAATTACAATGGATTCCGGAGGAGTACGGAGGTGTGGAGCAGCTTTATGTGCCATCAGAACATATTTGGCTTCCAGACATCGTTTTGTATAATAAGTAAATCCATTATTACCCGTATTTCTGTTATATAATACATGAATGCTTTTCGAATACATGAATACTAAATGCTTGAGGTTAAGTCAAATCCTTGACTCTAATCTTTCTGTAGAAAATTATTATTTTCGTTTGCTCTGCTACTTTTGAATCGGACTCTTGTTGACTATCACTTTACATTTCCAGGAATTTGCAGCAGTATTTTTCAAGAAAAAATTACACCTATCCTGTAATATTAACATTTACCCAGAATTCTCATTCTCAAGAATTCATGCTACGCAAAAATTCCACTTTGATGATTTTACTTAAGAGCCAATTTTTATTAAGTTGAATTTGTAGGTCAACGTTTCAACCAATGTTTTGTATTAATTAATTTTTGTATATTAAGCATTTTGTATTGTAGTATTCGAAAACTTCATTTTATAGATTATCAGAATTTTACAGGAAAGTTATGCTAATATTTGTTTTCATTGTTCTTTTAGTGCGGATGGAAACTATGAAGTAACGCTGATGACGAAAGCGACGTTACATTCGGATGGTGAAATTGTATGGAAACCACCTGCAATTTATAAATCGTCGTGTGAAATCAATGTGGAATGGTTCCCATTCGATGAACAGAGCTGTGCCATGAAATTTGGCTCATGGACTTATGATGGATTCCAAGTATAATAAAACTTTTTAATCCAACAACCAGTTACTCCCACCACAATATCAATAAAGATCCTATTTATTTCGCTATTTATGTGTAACAATACTACCAGCAATCGTAATGTATTACCCTATTACTGGTCTACTATATACGTTGTTGCACTAATCTCCCGTATCATGAACCACAGAAATGAATCGCTTGTATTAAGTTCGCATCCGGTGACATTACGTAGTACTCTTGCAATATCATTTCTGCGTTAGTTTTAATTACGTATCTGCAGTACAATGTACTTACAAAGCTTCTTTACTCCACTCCTGCATACATGTATTATAATTATAATACCGCGTGATTCATCTACACTGCAATACGAAAAACACATGGGCTGGAGAAAGCCTTATTTCGACGTGTCTCAAAAAGGTCATAGGTCATTTTGAAATAAACTACAGTACATATCTTGTAGAGAATCTTTCTGCGCATTTAAT
>JAQFYB010007359.1:0-10919 GCA_034694085.1 Pogonognathellus longicornis
ATGCCTGCTTTGCCGGTACGCTGCCAATACTAGTGATGGCATTGCCGTCATGAAAACTGAATTTGTGTCGGTCGGGACGTCACTGGCAATCAGTCTTATTATTTCCACTTCGAGATATTCAAAATTCAAATGGTTCTCATTCCTGGGATGTCTATTCGTTTATGGTTTGTATCTGGGAATACGGGCACTACATGAAAAGAAGTTAAAGAATAATCTGGGATTTATCATGTGCAATTTATTCTTGTTAATGTGCTGCTGTGGATACGTTCTCATGTATGCCCTCCTGAGAACCAGGAAAATTTTCATTTTGACACTCAATTACTCGATCTCCCGTTTTCAAAATATTCAAGGTTTTAGTTTGTTTTAATATTAATAAACTATTGGTTATTGATAAATATTATAAACTCATGCATCTTTTTATATTATAGCAACTTACTGGAAACGGAAATCGGAAAAATTCAATCTAATCGACATAATAGTTTACTTTTTACTTTTCAATGCAATTTTATGGCCAAATATTGTTTTAGTTTTGTACCTATGGAAACCAGATTGGCCCACATGGCCAGTGAAAGGACTTGGTCTAACTCCTCACAAAGAAACCATTGTATATATTCTATTTGGAATAGTCCTAATACGGACAATAGCCTGTCTGATTGGAATTGTCATTATGTTAGTCACAATGTCGGTCGTGGTATTCATAAATTCGGCAATCGTGATGATGGAATTAACGTAAATTGCATGTTTTTATTTCATCTTTTTGAACATTGTATTCTAATAATGTGTTATTAGGCATTGCACTCACTTTCCCCCAGTGCCTAACCGACGTATACCCCAGCATACCCACGCGGGTAGGGCCCCGAGAGGTAGGGGGCCCAAAAACCACAAGAAAGTTGCTTTTTTATATATTTTTAAATGACGCGATTTTGTGACCTAAATTTTATAAATTTTATACGCGCTGTTTGGATGCAATATCAATTGATTTGGTCCTAAATTTGCTAAACAAATTGCGGTTTTTTCGATGATTTATTTTAGAGGGGGCCCAAAGCTGTTTTGAGGGGTAGGGACCCCAAAATGTACGGTTAGGCACTGCTTTCCCCACACAATTTACTTAATCATTCACGTAAAACAAAAGCTGGGCTGCTGGAGGGAGTGTTTATCACGGTAGTATACTGAAATTGATATATGGGAGAGATAAATTCAAACATTATACAATTTGTACATGGTACATTTGTATCAATAATCGCGCAAAGCGCAAATAATGTGAGCAAATTTGATCTAAAATAACCAAAAATTTCACCGAATTTGCGCGTATACAGATGATTGCGTGAGGTTTTTTGCCTTTTCAGCATAAAGGTTTTTTTTTGGAAATTCGAGGAAAGCAATTGATCTCTTGCTAGATCCTTAAATAAGGTTATGGTGGGGATCCTGATAATCGTATATATTTAATGCAATTACATACAATAAATTATTATTGCTAATATAGTTATTTTACCTTTTCCAGTTGTAACAGAAGGAAGTACAAATCTGAAGACTCTATTCGTCTCCCAGCCAATCTACGGCTACTATACATTGAGTGTCATATACTAGTGAAATGTTTCAATCAGTTCATTTTGCAAATGTTCAGTGCCATGTAGTTTGTGGCCAAAAGACTGATTTATTTTTCTAATTTTGCGTGGATACGTCGTATTTTTGGATTAGAATCCCATATTTTGGTTATGGCCTTTTTATTTTCTCTCACCGCCCTCACTGTTTGGTCTACCATTTTGTATTGTTTTGGAAGTATTTATCATTTACAATTGAAAATGATCACATCCTGGAAGTACTGCAAAATGAATACCAAAATTGATAAAAAACTAATGAGAAGGTACCTATATTCATGCTCTGTGCTCAATTTACAAAGAAACAAAGTTTTAGAATTCCTTCACTCTGTGAGTAAAGGAACGATTGAAATGCTCATGTCTGTAGAGTCAATATATAAAGCCATAACCAGACTAATCATAAAAATGTTTTGAGGTACAGTTCTCATGTTCCAAAAACTTCAGTATGTTGCAGGACTGACGTATAGACAGGTAAAATGCTTTCAGCACTGCTCGGTCACAGATCGCCGATTTTACAGCTCAATCCCTCAAGTCTTAAGAAATCTTGGGAAATATAATGTACACCCCACTCTACACTGTAAAAACAAATCGATCAATATTCCCTTGTTACGTAGGAAAAATTACCTTTGTAACTACTAAAATAGGGACTTAGGCGATCTAAGGGAAAAACTCCATTTCAGCAAGTGAAAAATATTTACCTTTTATCAAAGGTAATAACTCCCTTCTGAAGGTATCTGAACCCTCAAACGGGGAAAAAAAGTAAAATTATTCCCCATACTGAGATCTGCCTACCGTTCCAAACCATTCAACTGATTGATTCGTTCGCATGCTCTATGCACTCTGCTATGCCTCCTACATTGAATGTGGTTGAGAAATAAAGCTGCTTTAATAAGGCCCACACACACTCGAGTAGACTCAGATGGAGTAGCAGGTTGTTTTGCATTTTGAAGGGGAATTGCTCCATCATTTGAGGATGGAATTTACTTCTTCCCTTCTATAATGACATTTATTGGGATACTTCATTTTGCAGTGTAAATAATGAAATACATTTCTTAAAATGTAATATTTACATCCAAAAGAGTACTAAATTCCACTGTACGTGGAAAGTACCCCTACCCTTTAGCTCATTTTTCCATTTGTTTTTACAGTGTAACATACCCAAATAGAGTTCTTTGCATGATTTTGTTCTAACAATGGTTTGTCCCAAAAACATCATATTTACACTTTATTCAATGTAATCATTTAAATAATATACATAGGCTGTACTCAGAGTTCCTTTCAGTAGTAGCGTTATGTGTGTTATTCAGTAATCAAGTAAAGTCTATTACCGACCAGTAAAGCATCGGTTAAGATCGCCCACTCTTAATACTAGGGCAGAAACTTTACCGAATGTCAAGTTTATTACCTGCTCGGAGGATACTATTTTCTTATTACCAACAACCAGTAAAACTAATTTGTAATTTCCTGCACCAGAAACAGAAAAAGCAGCATGCAAATAGCCTAAGAGCAAAGCACAAACTAGCTATCCACACTCCCAATTCTCACCAACTGACCCACCGTTTGCTGCGTTTGCTTGGAAATGAGCTCAAGTGTCGATTCAATAAATATGTAATAATTAATGCTGTATTGCCTGACTTTGCTATTACTTGTTTACTTATTTGAGTACAGTCATAGTTCAGTTTAATTTGTTAGCTTTTATTATATATGTATAGATATTAGGTATGTGCATTTTTTCATTACATAAATTAGTACCAACACTATTATCGTTAAATGCAAATTAAATGGTCATTTTCTCCCGTGTATGTCATGATTACACAATTATTTTAAATTATTTTGGAACAATTGTCCGAATTGAATAAAATTTCATTTATGATAGTGTACCTACGTAACTTTATTACATACCGTCACGTTAAAGGTAAAAGCGAAAACTTGATTTTGTATATTTTGAAAAAGCGACAACTTGATTTTGTATATTTTGAAAATGCGACAACTTGATTTTGTATATGACCAGCATCTTTTCTAGTCATGCAATCTCAAATTGGTCATATTTCGCTGCGTTTGCGCAATAAAATCAATGAGTCTCAAAGTTGAGATGGGATTTGAGAGCGAAACTTAGATACATATCGTTATAAGACCTACTGTTTCGCTTTCATTGATTCATTCTCCTCTCTATTTTGTTTACTTTTGTGAAATTAATTAAGGTCACGAATTCGACCATGTGCCACCTCTAGCTACCAGTTTTTTATTTAAATATCATGCAGAATACCCAACTCGTCCTTGTGTCAAGTTTGTTTTGGTATCTTGAGGTGGCACAAGGTCATTTTTTTAAATTACTAAAACCCCTTTTGAGGTATTTCCCAAAATTGATAGTTTATGACAAAAATGAAATATAGAAAATGTTTCTATTTATAAAATAAGCATTTTTGACGTCTATAATATTTTTGAATTTTGTTTCAGTTCGGGAGTAAATACGATAATGCTTAATATTTGGTGTCTTTTGACCTGGCAATAAGACGGAAGGAAAAAATCTTGGATGAAAACTTCCCATTACAACCTTGTGGAGCGTTCCCTAAATATTTAGTATATAAAATTTCATTTACATCTGTATTTTTTTGTGCCATGCGCGCTTTTCATTTGACATTTTGATACAAGATCTCTCATGTCGTAAAAAGCGACAACAGGATTTCCCATCACACGACTAGGAAATCGACTTATTAGGAAATGGATACCTAACTTTGGCCTTTAATAGTGGTCGGGGTTCGTTAGAGGTACCGGCTTATAAATTAGAGTGAATATACGGTGCATATAAATCTGTGGATATTTGGTCATCACTCTACTATACTGTATTATTACGTTTTACGTTGCCGATTACTAAATGGATAGAAATTACATTTAAAAAAATTTGCTTACTAATTGTTAGGAAGTCATTACTAATAATCCATATTTAAGAAGCAGTTATGTGAGAAAGATAATTGATATACAATAGTCACAATGGAATTGCATTGGGCGCCTATTTCTTTCATAATGGTCTCTCTACCAGACAAACAATATGTTGTACTCCAAGAAATTATACTGTGCATTTAAAACACATTTCATTTTATAGATAAATTCAGTTTACAAAATAGTGCTCATATGGTTTTAAGGTAATGTATGTAAGTCATTTTGATTATTATCTTATCAACCTACAGCTTGAAGAAAAATATGTTCACAATATTTTGTTCTTCATGCGGAGCCATGGATCATGTATTGATAGAGAGATATATAGCAAGTACATGTAATCAACCGCATATAAATTTTGACATATAATTATACGTCATATTCGTTTTCGGGCATGATATCATCTTTATGTAGACTTAAAATTTTAATTTTAGGTCCTGCGTAATTTCAGTTTTATATGTCATGACACAAAAACATTGAAGCAACCGTAACTTTTCTTTCTTATGTCCACTTTACCGAAATATATTATTGATCGCCGTTACTTTTATCACAAGATCGTAGACCGTTTATTACACATTTTCTTGAATTATAGAATATCTATATTTTCAAATTTATATAGGGACTCAACTATAGATTGTAGATTTCACAATAGAAGTTTTTAATTTAGTGTAGTTATTATTATTTTAGTTTATTACACTAGCAAACATTTTTTCTAAAATTGTTTAATGTAAATCTTGTTGGATGTAGTCATTAAAATCAAGTTTAAAAATATTTGCAAAATTATTGTTCGATTCGATCATAATTTTTGATTTTTATTATTACTTCCTATACGAATAGCTAGGCATGAATAATAGTGGTCAATATGTATTTGAACCCCAATAAAATATTCCGGGTTCAATAGTGTAATACTTGGAAAGTATTCAAGTGACTCAGAATGGAATTAATGTCAGGTTTTGTGTGTTGAGCCGAGAGTATGACTGTTTGTGTAGATAGAAAGATAAGAAGAGGGCAGTCTAGTGTTGGGATTATCGTTGGACAGTCAAATAATTTTTGTCCTACTGTTTTACTGCCACGATTGTCGACGATATTGTTTTGAAATATATACCGAAGTATAATTTTGTAATTACTCGTATCATTGTTGCCATCAGGGCCGTAACTAGGCATAGGGAACCGGGGCACGTGTCCCACCCAGATTTTTGGAATATACACATATATAGATAATTTTACTATATCTATCACATATTAATAGATATAGACAATAAAACAAAAGAACGAACAAAAGAATGATTTATATTATAGTTTTAATTTTGTTTAATGGATATCAATATTCAAGAATCACAAATAAAGTCTATTCTATTCTATTATAATTTTAAAACAATTTAATTTGCAGATGTTTTAATGATATGCAGTACAGCTATTTAACCAGCTACCAAAAATACAAATCTATCCGTAACTACCAGGTAATTTGTTGATTTGTAGAGTAAAAAGAAGCATTAGACGAATGCATGTCGATTTGATGGTATTTCAATCTTGTAAATTTAAAAAGGAAGTGGGTTTCCGCAAAATGAATTCCTGTAATGAAGTTGAAGTAATTCGATAGCAAAATATCTGTGGTGTTAAAGTCGACAAAACCCACACTATATTTAGTTTCTGATGGCACCACTCTATATTGGTATATAAGACCATAAACACCTAAAAGAGGGTTTTTGTTACTATAAATTTATAGAAAATCAGAAAATTTTAACGCGCTGCACGCGGATGTCATGCTGATGGATTAGTTTCAAATTTTAGCACAAAAGCATTGAGTGCTAAAATTATAATAAAACAATTATTTGCAGAGGTGTTGTAAATACCAAAAAAATATTTGAAGATTTCAAAGGATTGAAAGACTTAAAAACAAGTTAGTTAAAGAACATAAATCAGGGTAACATTAACTGGTCTATCTAAATCTTTGATTATTGTTTCAACCATCGTAATTTTATCTGTGCCCCACCCATTTTCAAATCCTAGTTACGGCCCTGGTTGCCATCCAACATATTGATTTGGGAGAGACAAACAGATTTGCTCGGGGAGAAGAAACACTTACCAATGGAATCCCGGTTATAAAATTATATGTTCCTGAATTATTTTTCTAAAATTTGAGTGCGTTTATTTAAATTGCCTGATTTCATATCTAAAGGTAACAATCATGAGTTGTAGTAAGCTACATATTTTTCTCTGAAGCCATTAATTTAGCTCTAATATCAATCGACGATTGTTTACTTTGTAGTTTCAATTGCAATCACCAAGTTTTATTATTGAAAGTTCGGTTGACTTAAGCGGTTAAGCGACTAGGTAACCATATTATTTTCCATCCCATAAATTATCTTTGATGTAAAATTTTTTGCATTTAATTCATTCTAACCCTCAAAGTACTGTGGATGTCTCAGATGGTACATTCAATTTCCTCAGTTAGTATTTTAAAGACAGTGTGTTGTGTATGTTGATGTTTCCAATTTCTTGAATTTTTAGCTGGACTACTCTGTATCACAAATTTGGTTTCAACAAACACTGTATATTGTGACAAAAGGAAAATTATTATTTCTTCAATTAAAATGCAATTAAAAATTAGGCGGCAGACCAGGGTTGCCAGATATACTCAAATCATGAGTATTTTACTCAAATTTAGCCATATCCTCAAAATTCTCATGAGAATGCCAAAATACTCAAATCATACTCAAATGTACTCAAAAGTCTTCAAAATAGCAAAATCCATGGTATTTTCAAGTAAAAATTGGCATAATTCTTTATTATTTCCGTTTTCATTTAACCTTTTTCATAAATCTTTCCAAATATTACGTAGTTGTGTATGTTTTTTAACGTTTAAATACAATATTTCGTCAAATTTTGTTACAATTGTAAAACATACTCAAATTTCATACTTAGATTCTGGCAACCCTGCGGCAGACTGTGTAATTTGTGGGAAATTTAGAAAGTAGTGTGTAGCTCGGGACGCCCATGTATTTTAATACGGAAAAATGCATAGTGGTAATTGTATATCAGTGTACAAAATACATGCATTTAGGATACACTGTCACACAAAAACTAAAGTTTCATATTGCAGTCAACAATATTTAGAACAAACAAGCATTTGCAAAGCTTAGTGTAAAAAATAGACTACAATAATTGACACTATATAAACACAATTATTTGCTGTTTACTTTTTATTCCAGACTTGTTTCTTTTCCCGGTAGTACCTCTGCTGGTATGCTGATTTGAGTTGCCATTTTACTGTATTTGCCAACGGAAAATATATATTTTATGCTACATTTCATATAATAAAATTTTATTTAAAAACTCCCATATAATAGAAATATTCTGTAAAAGTTCATCACAGTAAATAAATTGAAACATAACAGTAAAGTGTAGAATTGAAATTTTGTACAATTGAAATCCAATTGAAAGATCCAAGAACTGAAATGGGATCTTCGTTCTCATTGTTCGGAATTAAGTCAATAATTTTCTGGTGTGATTTCATTGGTGCGTGTCCCCTTTTTCTTGGAACTACGTCACTGGCAACAGTACTATTATTTCTACTTCCAGATTTTCAAAATTCAAATGGTTCTCATTTATTGCATGTCTATTCGTTTATGGTTTGTATCTGGGAATACGGGCAAAGCATGAAAAGAAGTTAAAGAATAATCTGGGATTTATGATGTGTAATGTATTCCTGTTACTTTGCTGCTGTGGGTTCGTTCTTATATATGCCGTCCTAAGAACACAGACAATGTTTATGCTAACAGCGAATTACATGATTTCCCGTTATCAGATTATTAAAGGTTTAGTCTGTTTTAATACTAATAAACTTCTGGTTATTGAAAAATATTGTTAACTCATATACCTCTTGTTTTTACAGCAACTTACTGGAAACCAAAATCAGAAAAATTTAATTTTATCGACATACCAGTTTGCATTGTACTTTTTAATGCAATTTTATTGCCAAACTTTGCTTTAGTTTTGTACCTATGGAAACCAGATTTGCCTACATGGCCAGTGAAAGGACTTGGTTTATCTCCTGCCACAGAATCCATCGTTTATGTAGTATTTGAAATTGTCCTAATACGGACAATGGCCTGTCTGATTTGAATGACCTTCATGCTTGCCATAATTGTGATTGTGTGTCATAAATTGGGCGATCGTGATGATGGAATTAACGTAAATTATTTTTTTAATTTTGATTATTAATAATTAATTATTGGTAATAGTTGTTTTAATTTTTCTAGCTGTGGCAGGAGGAAGTATAAATCTGAAGACAATATGCGAGCCAATCTACGGATACTACATATAGAGTTTCATATTTTAGTGAAATGTTTCAATCTGTTCATTTCGCAAATGTTTAGTCCCATGCAGAGTTCGCCTTGCCACTGGCAACGAGCAAAATGGCAAGGGGTAAAAACGGCATAAATGGCAAAAATGGCAAGCAAAAATCATTTTTTGCCGGCAAATAGCGTACTTTGGTCCCATGCAGTTTGCTACCAAACGATTAATTTATTTTTCCAACTTTGTATGGATACGACGGTTTTTTGGATTAGAATCCCACATTCTGGTTTTGGCATTTGTATTATCTCTCCAGAGAGATAATAAAAATGCCAAAACCAGAATAGTGTGAGAGTATGGACACACTCTCACACTTTGGTCGTTTATGTTGTATTGTTTTGGAAGTTTTTATCATTTTCAATCGAAAATGATCACATCCTGGAAGTACTGCAAAATTAATACAGAAATTGAGAAAAAAATAATGAGAAGGTATCTACTTTGGTGTAAGCCATGCGCTCTGCACAATTTACAAAGAAACAAAGTTTTAGAATTCCTCCACTCTGTGAGTAAAGGAACGATTGAAATGCTCATGGCAGTAGACTCAATATATAAAGCCATAACCAGACTAATCATAAAAATGTTTTGATACACAGTTCACATGTTAAAAAATTTGAGTTTTTCGCACGACTGAAGTATAGACACAAAAAAGCCATTTTTATAGTACATGATTATTTCATACCTATATCTAATGATTGGTAACACCATGAGTATTTTGCCCTACCTATTGCAATTGAAATAAAATTATAATAATTGTTGCCACGGAAACGAACAATTCAGGAATGTTTGGAAGATGCAAACAAAGAATGAGGAGAAAGGGAGGATGAAAATTAGATTTAGAGTTAGTACCACTCGAGCTCAAGTCGGAGTAAGGCGAAAAGTGGTTTACTGGAAAATTGTTAATAGTTTTAGTGAGTTTATAAGTCAAAAATAGTTTAAAAGTCTTGTATTTCACTGAAAAGGCAATTTAAAGTGTATTATTGAGAATTTAATTTGTTGTTTTGCATAAAAGTTGTAATTTAACCAAGAATTCTGGATTTTCTGTGTTGATCGAACTAACATTTATTTCCCAAAGTGTCAAAGACTTATTTTCATGATTTTCATCACATTCATCATAGTTAATACTGATTCACCCGCATAGGAGTCAATAATAATCTTAAATTAATTTCTACAAAATTACTATTTTCTGTAGACCTAGATAAACGCTTGTTTACGGCATACAAATAGAGTCTAAGATATAACGTTGCTCTGGTTGCTTTGCTGGAAAACTTTTATAAAACACTGTCCGTTAGAAAATAAACCTTAAAATTTATATCTTAATTTGCAATGTGCTAGTGGATTGCCAGAATGTGTTGCTATGTATTTTTCGATTATAACAAACATCAATTGTAATTATTATAATATTAATTAGCCGATCGATTTGAAATTGAGTGAGTGATTGTTATGAAATGATATGAGTCGTATGCTGGATGTCGTGGTTGCGGCAAATGCGAAAATGTCAGAGTTTTTGAATGAATTTCAAAATCAAGTTTAAAAATATTTTGCAAAATTATTAAGGTATTCAATCATACTTTTAGGTTTTAATTATCTCCTTTGTTTATTACTGAAGTGTTGTTGAACAGATTTCGGTTGATCTTTATATATTGACTGATTTATAAACATTCCAAATTATTTTCGCACAACAAAATCTTTTACAACTAATTATTTCTGCTAATAAACTGATTAAAATAATGCAATTAGGTTTAGGTTGCGCCAATCTAAAGTGGGAACAATTATTGTGTTTGACGAAAAAAATGTTAAAGTTTACTTTGTAATCATGCAAATAAAGTCAGAAATATGTGGAATACAGTAGTACCATTGCTTAGTAGGGAGCAAGTAGGAACTGCCGAGATTCGACATTGATTCCCCAGCAGCACTGTATAGCGAGACTTTACCATTCAGCCACTGATTCCCTTCTCGGCAGTTCCTACTTGCTCCTTACTAAGCAATGCCTGTACAGGTATCTTAGGGGTACATACGGTTGGTTTGTGC
>JAQFYB010007360.1:0-10919 GCA_034694085.1 Pogonognathellus longicornis
TAGTTTTCCGCACTGTCTCATTATTTTTGCAGGTTCGTCGAGTCGTCGTGACAAGCTAACAGGACTTTCACAGTACTTTTGACTTTACTTTGACATCTGAATAGTTCGTTTCAGAAATCCGAAAAAATTCGATTTCAAATCCCGAAGTTCTTCATTGTCAATTGTCATACTATTACTATCCTTCATACTTCGATTTTCTACAGAATTACTGTTATATTTTTATTCATACTGCAAGTTTGAAGTTGTGGGTAGTAAGTCCGTAAGTCCTTTTTTGTTTTTTATATTATTTGCTTTTCGACCATTTTAGCCATTTTTATTTTGAATTTGATGGAATCAATATTAAAATAATGGAAATTGTGCTGATTAAATGTATGTAAACATGCATTTTCGATTTTCCTATACTAATGCTATGTTTTTGAAGTTCCAATAAAAAATTAGGGAGGTGTGAAGTATGAAGGTATAAAAGCCATCCTCCCTCAAATCTGGCAGTAAAACTAGATTTTATCCGACATTTTTAATGTTTGAATGTTACATTCATGATCATCATTCAACTTTTGTGATACAAATATTTCAAGTTTTCAATGTTTTGTTTCGTATGTCTTATACAGCAGGTCCATGTGCAACGATAAAATCCTATTCAAAATGACAAGTTTAAAAGGAATTGACCTCCAACGAGATCAAGCTGCTGCTATGAACGGCCTGCAAGAAAATGTAAACACAGGGACCATAATTAATGCAAAGGAAGAAGCGGAATTGCAAGAGTTACTTCAAAGACCATTGAGAACCACTGAGGGGACAGCATGTGAAGGCAATAATATTGCTTTAACTGTTAATCATTTTCGTGTAACTGTCAACAAGAATGAAAAGCTTATTTTTCATTACGATGTAACCATCAATTCGGCTGACTATAAGACCCATAAGTCCAAAAAAGTTGCTACAAAGAAGAAATGTATTGAAAGTCACCAGGACCAAATCACTGGACAATTACCAGACCGTGTACTACCAATGATTTGGGCAGAGTTCGAAGTTAAGTATGCCAAAGAAGTAAATAAAAGGGTAGCGATGCCATTTGACGGGAAGAAAAATTGCTATACCGTAGAAAAGCTGGATTTGGGAAACCAAATCGAAAAATATTGGCTGTTAATAATGAAAGACCCAGAGGATGATGATAAAAAGCGCACATTTTCTGTTCGTCTAAAATGTAAGTTTTCTGTGACTTGAAAACCCAATATTAATTTCGATTCGAACTAAAATCACAAAGTTCGGGTGCTAAGCAGAAATATAATAATTATAAAGTTCTTAGTTAAGGATTACGTGTTCTGTTAAAACAGTGAGATTCGATTTTGAAATGTAGTTATACTGATTGTTTTTCTTATTTCTTCCAGACACGAACTACATTGACCCGAGAAAGTTCACTGCATTCATGAATAGCCGAAAAACGAGGGAAAGGGTGGATCTGCCACAGGACGTTATCCAGGCTTATGACGTTGCTTTGCGATGGTCCCCATCAAACTACTACACTTATTACAATCGTAGCTTTTTTAGCAACAAAGAACCTTACGAATTAGATGCTTTTTTGGATCTTTTTTACGGACATTACCAAAGCTTGGCAACTGGCTCTGATGTGGCCCCACCTTGAACATTGATTGTAACTCACCCTTTTTATCCGTATTTATAAATATCTCATCAACTTCAAATCAATTAAATCACGATAACTATTTTATTGTGTCTGTGACCTGGCTTGCTTTCAGTGGCCAATAAGGCATTTGTTCGTCGGATGGGATTGATTCCCATGCTTTGCGAATTGTTCAATTGCAATGAGAAAAAATTGAATGCAGAACATTGGGATAATGCTCGATTCTCTAAAGCTACGACATTGTTAGCAGGTGAAAAACTTGAATCGGTCAAAATTAAAATCAATATCTTTTACCGACAACATTTGCCCCAAGTTATTCGTTTGAAACTTTTTTTATATTACACCATTAATACGACAATTTTTTCACAATTTGATCTATTTTAGGGAAACTAGTGGAATACGGTACAGGAAAAAAAGATCCCATTACCGGAATGTTTGAAAAGATACATAAATTTCCAGCTGTAGAGTTTCTGAAGCACACCGCAAATTCTTTTAAATTTTCATCTACATCGACATCAGGCAGCGTAAATATTGCAGAATACTTTAGAAAAGAAAAAAACACGATCATTCAGCATGGAAATTTTCCAGTGCTTCACATCGGTTCCAAAACTAAAACCAATTACGTACCAATTGAAGTAAATTCTAATAAACTTTTACAACAGAGAACAGACACAATTTTGTTTAATAATTATATACCTAGGTTTTATTATTTTCGATTCTGTTGGAAGCAACAAAAATATTATTCTAATGCTCATTCATGTATTTACTTTTGTATAGCTGTGCGTAGTAACCGAACAGCCCTACAAAGGGAAGATGGAGCCTTCTCTTACCAGTGCAATGATTAAAGGTGCTGCCAAAGCTCCCAGTGATCGATTTAAACGGATTAAAGCTGCAGTACACAATAATATTACTGATTGATAACTATTTAACGTTCAGTTTCCCTTTATAGGTTTATTGAAATGTTTGGTTTTTTATCATTAATTTTTTCAAAACAGCGTCAGGGTTGCCAATTTGAGAAGTGTGATGTGTTAAAAGCTTTTGGATTAAGTGTGGGGCCAGATCTAGTGTTCATTGAAAAGGCTCGTCATTTAAACCCTCCGATGATTGGAACCGTAGTCCGTTTAAGGGACTCTGATGAAACCAAAAAGGTATGACATCTTGGCATCTTATTTTAATTGTTTTGTTTCGGTTTAGAAATATAATAGCAGAACTAATGATAATTTTGACTTATTATGTATGTATTTACACAAACGAAGTCTGAAGTGCAGCCCGACTTCAAAACTGGATCCTGGTCAATGAAAAATAAACAGTTCTTCAAGGCTGCTGAAGTGCCACAATATGCAGTTTTGGATACCATCGGTATTTCGAAAACCAAACCGGATGAAATGGGGTATTTTTTAATTATTTTAAAATTAAATATATGATATAGTTTGGACTATTAGATATATTATCTTTATAATTTGGTGCCATGAAACAAGTAAACATGCTTTCATTGTCGTTTCATAGGAAGTTTTTTGCAGAGTTAAGTAAAGAGGCTTATAAATTTGGTATGAAAATGAAGACTAACTACATGCTTGTTACAATGGAGAATGTAAGTGAAATAAGAATTGTATAGTATTCTTTGCTTTAATTCCAATTATTAACTTTATGAAATGTTAGTTCTTACATTAATAATTTATTTTGATTTGCAAATCATGGCATCGTAATACAGAAGCATCCGAAACCAGTTTATAACAACAAAGAATATACCAAGAAATTTGTGGATGAACTCGATATCAGTCTCCAACAGTTGAAAGCAAAAAATTACCTCCTCGTTTTCGTTATCATCTCTGATGACGGTAAGGAGTACCCATCTGTCAAGGCATTATCAGAAGTTAAGGTATATTCATTAACCTATGGTGATTCTTACATATTATATTCCGGATAAAGAATTCCAAGTACTACTTATGCTATGCCAATTCTTGATTAATGGATTTCGCTATTTCTAGATTGGTATTTTGACTTCTTGCGTCAAATCGAAAACTCTGAAAGGAAACTTCCAGACATTGACAAACGTATTATTGAAATTGAATACTAAATTAGGAGGTACGAATTTCCAACTTTCCCAGAAAGTGATGAATGACTTCTTTGAAGACCCAGTCCTTGTGATGGGTGCAGACGTTACACATCCTGCACCAAACTCAAATGTAAGATATTTAAATATCCAATTAATGTGGTCTAACCATCATTTATTTAAATTTCCTTTGCTCAATTAATATTTGTAATTAATAACTTTTTTTATTATTAAATATAATATGTCTTCCATATTTCTAGACTGCCAGTTTTGCAGCAGTAACAGGCAGTATCGGTTTGAACGGAATGAGCTTTTCTATGCATATACAAGCTCATAAGTCGAAGCAAGAGTTAATAAGCAATTTGCGAAAAATAACCGAGAATATGTTGAGGCAATTTTATAACATTACTAAACGGAAACCGAAGAAGATTTTGATGTTTAGGGACGGTGTCAGCGATGGTTATTTTAATACTGTATGGCCATCAGACGATCGTTTTTATTTATAATTTTAGTTGTTTCGTCTATTAATTTTATGGTGTAATTTTATTTCCTTTTTGCATCTACTACTAGATAAAGGAGAATGAGTATTTAGCCATCAGAAATGCTTGTTTGGACTTAGATCCAGAATATAAACCGAAAGTAACATTTGTTGTGGTAAGATTACTAAATCTGGTCTTGTAGTATATTTATTTTAATTGTAGGTAATAGTTAATAATAGCAATAGGCAAAGTATAATAGTTAAATATTCTTTTTGTAATATATTTTTAGGTAAAAAAGCGTCATCATACTCGATTTTGTCCTCGAAACGCTGCCAGAGATGGAGTAGGAAAGGTACTTTATTTAATCTCAGTTGAAGTGTTTTCATAACTTACAGTTTTACGTTTTATTGTTTTAATTGGAAAATCTTTTATAAAAATCTTTTATTGGTGCAGCCAATGAATATTCCTCCTGGTACAATTGTGGATTCAATCATTACTCATCCTGTTGAGCAGGAGTTCTTTTTGAACTCTCACGTTGGAATTCAGGTAAAATACTCTTTTGAGTATAAATCTAACTCTGATGTTAAATACAATCTGCATAAATTGTATAGACCAAATTATTCATAAAATGCAATTCATATTTATTTATCGTTTACTAAGAACTTTTCTTTTGTCGGTTTAATTAAACCAGTTATTTAAAGTATTATGAATGAATTCGTTCTTAAACTAGGTATGCATATTTTCAGTTCCGATACATACCTTACAATTTGAAAATGCTACTAGATTGTTACATGAATGAATTAATTAATAAAAAATTCAACGTCTAACGTTTAGAAACGAAACATTTTGTTTACACAGGGAACGTCAAGCCCAACACGGTATCATGTTATTCATGATGACTGTAAGTTCACCATGGATCAGATTCAGAAGTTGAGTTATTACTTGTGTTACATGTACGTACGATGCTGTCAACCTGTGTCCTATCCGGCACCAACCTACTACGCTCATTTGGCCGCTTTTCGTGCTCGCACACTTGCCAGTAAGGAAGGGTAAGTTTTTTTGTCCATTTGTACTTCCATTGCAATTGCATATATTGTACCACACGTATACCCTTAGAATTAAGAACATATTTATTTTCGTTGGATTAAAAATGTTGTCATATTTTCAGAGAGAACGCTGATTTGAAAGCCTTGTCCAAGAGTTTAACTGTCCATCCCGATATCCTGAGAAATTATCCCATGTTTTTTGTGTAATTGAACACAAATCAAATGTCAAAAAACGTTTTGAGCGTTTATAAAATATTTCTCATTAATATTTAATTTAATTAACAACTTCACTATTAGAAACTCGTATGTAGCTTTTCTGTATTGAATGCTTTCTTCAAGTTATATGTTTTTAATTTCCTTTCTGTTTGTTAACTTCAATCATAAAATTCATCAGTCTCTTTCCCTTTAATTGATTGTACAGATATAAGTACCTAGTAGATTTCCTATATAATATATTCTATATATTAATGTAGTTTTAGCTGTTGTGAGGTTGGGGATTTTCCTAGTTATACACATTCTAAATAATATAAGCATTACCTGTGAACCTATTCAATGTACACTTAAACCATTTTATTTTAATTATTGGATTAAATTATCATATTGTATATGAGTGACGCATTTACCCTGTAGGGGATTGAATCTAGTAATTGTGTATCCTTTGTGTGTTTTGCATATACCTGTCTAGGTAGATATTAAAAATTTTCTTTTCTGGCAGATTGATTTTAAAGGACTAACAGTCGTCCATAAACCAAAAGTGGTTTGTTTTCCCTTGCTTAATTTAAAACAATTTTAAATTTGCACGATCAGTTCAAAACAAAAAGAATTTTCCCAAAATAGGATTTCATTAAAAAGTGTTATTTATTAGCTACAAGTATTTCAACGTTCAACCACAATATTATAATGCCAAATGGGAAAAATGATATGGATTTAATTTCTTGAAAGAGTTTGATTTATTTGCAAAACGACGTGTTCAGTTCTTCAGATGTCATTAATTTCCAAGCAATGCATTGATAATTGTCATGTTTCATTAATGTACAAACGAAATGACGAAATCCTTGTTTCCTATTACAAAATTAGGATTCGTTATTAATACTGTTGTATTTAGCTACAGTACATTGCACTATTTTTTATCTTGCAATTATTAGAAGTATTTAATAACAAGTAGTGCTTACTTGTACGATATCATTTGTAACAGCATCCTCATCATATCTGGACCATTACTACAATAAATTATTTCTTCGTCTTCTTTGGAATCCAAAAATAATTGTATGCAGTTTTCTCTGATTTCGTGATAATCCACAATGTCCAAAATATTGTTCCATTCGTTTTTTAACGCTTTCCACTCCCTCATAGTCATGGTCATCAAAGTCAAATCAATATTTAAGATAACGGCTGCATCCGCGTTTCCAGATTTCAAAAGACTTTCTATAATTTTCTGGAAAATATCTTGCTCTTTTCCCAGAAGCAATAAATAAAATTCTTCAGTTTGAGAATTTTCATTGTAGCAATTCTAGGAACATACAATTAACAGATAAACGCTTAGAATTTGAAATTGCAATCAGTATTTGTTTTTTGGCAAATAAAAAATTACAATAATTTTAGTTTGCAAAGAGGTTATTATTTTACGATCTTCAAGGTCTTTCAACAATGCATTCAAATGTTTTGTATTTTTGAGCAAAAATTCGTAGTTTGCGTAGAATTTATTTAAATTGTCCTGGCTTAATGGTTGACCTACATAACAATATTTTACACGTTAACAATTGTAATAATATTATGCTATAAGAAAACTATTAAATCAGATTTTAACGGTAAAGGAAGTTCATGGCAGTTACATTGGGATAATAATTTCTGGTATTCAGATTCAGTAACAGTAGAAATGGCTGCAAGAAACGTTCGGTATCCATTTTGTCTAAAGGAAAACATGAGCATTTAGAAAATTTTAAAAACGTTGAAAATTGTTACAAAAGGCAACTTATAAATGTTTGGTTACTTTGCAGGAATAATCCTTAACAATTTTCTCATTCTTTGTCGATTTTTCTCAGATTTTAATACCCACTGATGCTCGACTAACGTTATGACATTGGTTTCTAAAAGAACGCTTGCAATATTCTTGTAGCGGATTTTCTGAACGAATTGACACCAATAAACTTTCCATTTGGTCCATTCTTCTGTAGTCATTTGGAGTTTTCTGAAATCGACGGATAAAATTTCTGCAGAATTTCTATTATCGGTCATCCATAAAATCTCTACTAATTTATCAACTGTCCCCGGTCCTTTATGCTTTAATGCATTTGTTAAGGCCAGATTTTGATCGAAGCGTGTGGGTTGATCCATCTTGAGCAACAAAGAAAATATCAAAGTCCTGATTTTTACTTGTTACATAATACACTAACGAACTGTTAGATATTTTCAAAAATGTACACTTACAATGGAATTAGCTTGTTGGTTGTCCATGATTTCATTTGAAATCAGCTTTTCAATGATTTGGTCAATGTTGGTTAAATGCTCCCAAAGAAAATCCTGAACTTCTAGAATCCGGCTGGATTCTTCAAAATCCATTGTCAAACCTTCAATAAATAATAAATCGAAATACATAAATGAATAAATTAAACAAATTAAACAAATTGAAAGAACAGAAATCATATAAAATATTTTCTTACATCGTTGAATGAGTTTCTCATATTTAGGTTGAACTGTAAGTATTTGAAATAGAGCTTCGTAAGCTCCTTGCCTATGTCAAAATGGAAAACATAAATTAAGATATTGCCCATATGGGTATCGAATAGCAATGGTATTATAATTTACCATAGCTGTATTCAGGGGGTAGGCAATGGGGCAATTGCCTCCCTCGAAATCTCAAAAAAAGATTATTTTGGGCATTTTGCCCCCCCCCCCGAAATCGATTTCTGGATACGGCCGTGTAATTTACGTATTTAAAAAAATATTTTTCAGTGAAATTTACCTTGTCGGCAATTTTGCTAAAACTTTTCTTATTTTATCTGAATTTTGGGGTAATTTTTGAATAACTTGATGTTCGTTTTGACTTATGAACCCTCTGTGGATAAAATATTGGTAAATATCTTCATAAGAAACTTTTTGTGTCAAATACTCCCAGTCGTGAATTAATTTTGCCACTTCATCCCAATGTGGAATCGATTCCGGTTTAAAAGTTAAAATAATGGCGATATCTTCATGTCCCGTTTCACAACAGCATTCCATAAACAAATTAATTATACCAGGACGCTTACGACTTAAAGTCCGTAACATCTCTTCCTTCATTTGAGCTTTTGTGATGTGGGAATTCATCTAAAATATTGGCACACAACATTCGTCTGTCTTTAATTTTCGAACCTTTAAAATAAATTCGATTAAAATGTTAGTGTGATGCAAAATTAAATGTATTTGTTTTACGATTCGTTTTTTATCTTTCAAATTAATTCCCCTTGAATTTTGCAATTTCTCCACCAAACCTCCAGGTTTGTACATATGAGACAAAATAAAGTTTTTGTGACATTCAAAGAGAGTTGCGTCTTCAGTACTCAAAAGAGTACATAGCTGTGCCAATTGATTGTATCGAACAGACTGTTGATTTTGTAGAGCTTTAATGAGCCAGTACAAACCCTTAAAACTGATTTTGAAATAAAAAAAATCAAATGTATATTAAACCCGTAAAAATTCAATGAGATTTTTTTTAAATAATTGATGAACATGTTCAATAGACTATAGAGGAATATTTACCAGTCCGACAACAGTAATAGTAAATGAGCAACACGGTCCGCATTGTTTCTCAGATTATTTCTGTAATGCATGTGTTGTTTCTGAGTTATGACATTTTGTTGAAGCAGAAAAGGTGTTATAGCATCGTAATCCACAAATCCAATAAAATCGTCCCACAATTCCAAAACAATTTTTTCCCATTCTCTCATTCCAATAGGAACTCGATCTGGGTCTACGTGAAGCAATTCAGCAATGAATCCATTTTGAGTGTCATGAAAAATGCTAACAAGTTCCTGAAAAGTGTTCTCTTCATTTTCAGTCAAGTCTTCAATTTTTAATTTCTCCATTACTGCTTGTACAAATAATGTTGGGATTTTCAATGCCTTGTTTTCAAACTCGTTCTTAATCAAAATCCATAATAATTTTTGTTATTTTTACATAAAATTTTAGATTTCGAGATATTTTATGGAAATAATTGCTTAATAATTTATTACCATTAGAAATAGCTGTAATTGCTTATCGACTGAGACAATAGATGCAGGTCTATTTCGTGGAGCTTTGCGCAAACTGTTGTAGGATCTTGTAAAATTGGAAATCTCGTCGTTCGTGTGGCACTATATTTTAGTAGACAAAAACAAATACAATTTTGAGAATCCAAAAAAATCAAATAGCAGCCACAAGTTTGAATAATTCATGAAAATCAAAATACTTACGATATGTTGAATTTCTTTTTGGGTAAATATTCTTTTCTGCACACACAGGTCTAAAACGTGCTCCACATTCTGAATATTCTCAATGACATACCAGAAATAAAATTGGAAACGCAATGAGAGATTTCGATAGTTTCGACTTTTTGAACCTTTGATTCATTGTCAAAAACATTATTATTATTTTACTTATGAAAATTGAAATAGATAATTAATTATGTAGAAAACTTTCTCAAGCTTCTTACATCGTATGACGCTTTCAGTTCTGGAACCCCGGCTAGAAACTAAAGAGCTCATGATTTCACTAGAGTTATTTTTAAAATAGTTGCTAAATTATTTAAGGTACAATACTATAGAACTTTCAGAGCATAAAATATTATCTTCAACCTACTGTAAAGTAACTAATTTTTACCAACAACTCAATTCATAGAAAATATTACTTCAGTATGTCTAGGTACCTATAAAAATATGGTTAAAATTGGTTAGGTACTATTGAGTTTATAAAGTTAGCGATTCACAGACTATAAGAATCATAGTCTTGAACAATTAAGTATTTTTATATTTTTTGTCAATCAAAAATTTGCTTATAAGCAAAGGAAGTATAAATGCTTCATTCCAAGCCGATGTCTCAAAACGCAATTAACTCATGCCAATCTCCCTAGTCCCTAAATATGAATTCATAGTTTTATTTGTCTGCTCTAATTTCGCCCTTATCTTATTTACATACTAATAGATAGACTTGGATCCCAAAGCAGCAGGTATTTTTATTCTCAGAATTGCATGACATGACATGGTATTTACATCCTTTAGTGGGTTCTGATTTTCCATAAAGTCAGACAGTATAATATTATCACAGTTCTTACCTATATGTATTGCATTACTACTTATTTTTGCGAATGGCTATGCTTATATAAATTGATTCAATCAAAGTATTATTTTATGTTTAATGGTTCACTGTGTTTTCAAACAATACTAAAGGAAAAATAGAACTTACATTACCAGGTATAAATCACATTTACTTATCAATCATTGTAAATATTTATATTTCTTAGATTATTGTGTTAAGCAAAAGCGATCAAAGTGTAGTAGATCACTCAGACAGTGTGATATTTCCTTATCTGAATTTCGTTATTTTATCTCTTATAAATATGATTTCATGTTAGTCAAGTGCCAATCACCTATGCTATGATACACGGCCGTATCCAAAAATCATTAGGCTACAAAACCATTTTAAAACCACCCCCTTGTGGGGGAGCCAGGTGGAAGGGTACCTCATAGCGC
>JAQFYB010007361.1:0-10918 GCA_034694085.1 Pogonognathellus longicornis
AGTACAACTAGCTTCATATTGAATACAAAAAGCTGTCATTCTCTTATGCAGAAAAGCTGCAATACTGTGTTCGCTGACTTATTGTAAGTTGAGACGTATAAATAACATCATGTAGTATGTTTCATATTATATCTGTTTGTCAGTTAGATCATACATACATACCTAAAGTTATTAACTCGTGTACCTTTCTTGTAGGTTGCAGAGTCTCGTTTTGATCATTAACTTGATCCTGTACATAATGACTTCAGCGAATCAAGCAATGCAGGTAAATTAAATACACATCTTGCCATTTGTAAAAAAATATTGCAATATTTTTATACTAAAGTGGAATGTATTTAAGACGCACTTTGCTTAAGGCATGGGCCAGGTAGATATATCACATCTTATACTAACACTGTACCTAGAAATGCATGCAAGTAATATTAGATTCCCATTTAAATACCAATTTATAAATTTTGTATGCTTCCAGACCGGTTTAAAACAACGAACGGTCCGTCATCACGAAGCGAACATCGTGACATGTATTACGTACATGACTCTCACAGCATGGTGGTACATTTGGGCATTGAGAAGATCATGGCCATCCGTCAGCGACCAATTTAGCTTCTCTTTTTCCCAACCCGATACAAACACCCCTAATGAGTCAATGGCAGTAATACCAGGCTCCAATTCACAACACAATCAACACCGCAACGGAACATTTGCTAAAGGGGGAGCAACAACAAAAGACACAACATCCGAAACACACTCTGAGATTTTCACCCTATGGAGTCCCGGGTTCTTGGCCCTTTACTCTGTCCAACGCACAGGTTTTTTATTTATATTTATTAAATCCCCATTATATTTTAGCAAATAAGCGTTCAGAATTAAATCCTTTTCTGTTTATGGCATAAAGTGTTTAATAGAATTGAGAGCGCTTTAAAAATGTGAATTTGTATTTGCAGTGGCAGTGATTCATTATATTGTGTACATGAAGGCAACGTTTATTGTTCTCAATTCTTCCATACTTGACAAATACGACGAGTATGAAACAAACGCATCTCGAGAGACCGTAGTAGTGTCTCATGTAAATCCTGCATTCCAACAAGGAGACGAAGACAGGATGGCTAATGATGGCAGAGAGATGTATAGTGAGTCAAACGAAGATTCTGATGAAGATGAAACCCATCATGCCAATGAGATTAATGTTCCTCGCCAAGAAACTGACTCAAAAGCTACAGTTTTGTCTAAACCATCTATTGCACGGAGGACAAACCTTAAAGCAAAAATTAATGACTCCCTATCTCCTTCCACAACTGCTGCAAGAAAAGCGCACCGAGACTCACCCCGTTTTCAGAGGGATGGAGCAGATGGTGATTCTCCCTACGCTCATTCTCATGCTGTCCCAACCAAAACTAGCCATAAAAACACTGCTCCATCGAATAAGAGCAAAAGACTCACGAAGAAGAATCGATCACAATCGGAAGATTTTTATGAAGACGTAACTGATGAGGAGGAACACGCACGTTATTGATGTCTTTTTATGCGTACAGAATTCTTCCCTATATTTTATATGTACATATTTAAGATATTTTAGTATCACCATTGTAATAAATAAGGTAGTATAGTGACCAGTTTTTGTCTTCAGACTTTGTACTGAAATAGGCATACCCACCTAATAGGTTTTTTTAACTGCAATCGTTTGTTTTACTTTTCTGGTACAAAGTTTGTGTTTTTACCATTTTTTTTAATAAAGTGAAACATTTATTTTCCTGTGAATACATATCTGATGTATTATGTAGTACAGTATTGGGCATTTCCTTTCTAAAACCATTCTTGTGTATTCAAAAGTACATTAATTCAGTTAGAATGCTGTTTTTCGAAAAATCTTTTCAGTTCAGGAAAACTCATTTATGGAATGAAAGGAACATATATGGCAAGTCCCAGTGCCTTTAATGAGCTTTGACTGTGTTTCTTACACAAAGCTTTTTTATTTAAAAACATATCAGCCCTGAATTCGATTAAAGTGAAATGAAGAAGCTCACCGAGGAAAACTGTCGAAGGTCATTGAAGAAAAGAAAATGCATTACTTATTTATTCTCAGTAGGATCCTTGAGGCTAAATAGTATTTAAACCTTAAGACGCGAGTGAAGCATCAGGTAAAAGGATATAACATAAAGGAATATAAGGGATGCATCCACCACCACCACCGTTTTATTACCTAGGTATATCCTCAGTGTACTGTGCTTATACTATACAAAATATACTGCAGTCTTCACTTATTATTGTAGACTGCGAGCTAAGAGTCCAGCGGACAGCCTAACAAACCCAGTCCCTAATAGATGCACACTCACAGTCCCTACAAAGTACAAAGCAATCCTGGGCATCCCCTTTGTGGTATTGTATTTAGATTGTACTGCGAGACTTTTGACAAGTCAAGTCAAACGAAATGCGTTAGTGCCAAGTGATAATATGTGAACCGGTGGTTCAAAAGCAAATCTAACTCTAACTAATATGCGTGTAGCTCAACCAATACATCCAATTTCAATAGTAGTAGTAGTAGTAGCAGCAGCGTTGCTTAAAATCAGAATTCGACTGTAACAACAAACATTGGATTTACATTTACGCCCGTGTATATACAAATACATTTTTCCCTTTTATCATCAAAAACTACATACATATAATTTTGTCTGAATGTATGTACAAGCTTCACTTGCAGACGCATAGGTACACGTTGACTTTTCTAAGAACGAAGAAGGATTCTCACGTTTTCACAAATACTAGTAGTCTGAAAATTTCCTTTTGTATTAATTCCTTTGATACCACACGAATTACAACGCTAGTACAGTCTCTACCGTTGAGACTGTTGATGAGATAATTTAGGAAAACGCACAAGAATTAATGGAATAATCGCAAATATCATCCTATCGTGTATAGAAAAGTATAAAGAAGTTTATAAGGGAAGATTATTGTAAACTGAGAGCGAGGGGAGAGTTAGAGAGATAGATGATAACAAAATAAACGTCTTTGCTGGCAACATTGCTGCTGGTAAGCTCTGTGTACAATAAATGCAAGTGTAGGTATCGGTATCTGTACATACAAAAGTACTAGAGTAGTGTTAGAAGAGTCTGAAGAGTGCGAGTGAGTATCTGTGTAAAGCTGTGGCTAGTTGCATGCTGCTGCTTCTCTTGCCTGTATAAAATATACCTTGAAGTTTACTATGTCTTTGGTTCCCATGCATTCCACCTTCATTCTGCCGCAAGGCTTTAGCATGTGAACATCAAAGACGAGTGCAGTTCGATTCTTGCTTTTGCAAGCCGTGTTGTGCAGACTAGTATACACTAACACATACAATTTTACAGCTCTATTTGTTCCTTGTGTGTCAGTTCATTATTGTGTGAGTGTGTAGCATGTGGATACAAGAAACTTTTGAGTCGTTAGGATTTTCAACAGACACAATCACAAACCCAAGCAACCCAAACACATACCTCTACTTTACATAAACAACATTTGCCATGTGAGCCACTCAGCTTGACATAATTCCGTAGCTATACGAAAGTAGCATGAGTGTAGTGTGGTGTTAGAAAATCTCACCTGGTTGCTAAAATATTTTCATACTTCCTTAAACCACACTACAGGTATGAAGTATTCAAACCAGACAATATAATTAGCTGGGTTAAATATAAACTGAAAACATAGAAAGCAACTAAAAGTGTCAACAAACTAATTACTTAGTGTTATTGTGTATATGTACTTTACTGTACGATTCGAGATGACTCTCCCTTGTGTTTGTCATAAAGTGATTTTAGAGTTGTTATGTGCAGTTTAAGTGAACAAGGATTGACTAAAGTGAAATATTCTGTTTACACCCCGTCTACTCTGACACAAAACACTCACACCTATGTATATTCTATACAAAGATTTTCAGAGGAATACGTCCTTCTGTGTATAACGACTAGTTCATAATGAAAAAATGTGTCTGCTAATACTTGTAAATGATCTTGAGCGCAGCTAAACAAAGGGCGTTGTGTATTTTGTTTTTGTAATAAAATACATTCAGTAGAAATCGTTTACATTATACGCTCTAAACTCCAAACACACTGCAAACTTCTTGCATGAGTGTTTCACGTTCACAAAAATACATTTATTTAGTACTTAGTACTTACCCATACAACGACTTTTTCAAAAGTAAAATGGACAAGTTACATATTTTACTACAATGCACAAGAAATGATATTATGATCTGTCACGTCAAGCTGTTTGAAGAATAAATAAGTTACGAGAATTTCACAAAGGATAATGTTTCTCGGCATTCTTGAGTAGTGAGTGTGTGAAGGAAACTCAAATACCCATGCACACCTTTGGAGGCTTTGGATGTGTATCATTGTGCTTCATTATCATATCGTCAGCGTGTGGAGCTGCAATTGAATTGCAGGCGGATGGAAAAGATGAATTATCTTTGTTGACGACACATGAGGAAACCGGATGCAATTGATTAAGTAGGAGCCGCTGCATGGGTTGTGGTAGTATTTTGCTAGTAATCAAGCAAACCATTGATCACCAACCAGTAGGAGAACACGCAGAGTAAAATACAGAGATGATGTCAGTATATGCAGTAGCAATGGAAAGAACAAGAATGCAAAGTGGTGATAGAGGTGTAAGTATTAGTGGTGGAAGTGGTAGAGGGGGGTGCCAATTAATTCATGACAGTCGGCCAAACCGTCGAAAGCACAAACCCATATTAAACATTAAAAGTGATAGTTTTAGATATTGTTGTAATGTTTTAATCTTTTGGATCGTTTGTCTCGGGATCACATGTGGACAATTCAAAATTGTTATGGGTAAGCTCAAGCTTTATTTCCACTTTCCAGTATAAAAAACTAATACCTTGGTGTATCTAAGTTCAAAAATAGAGGATTTAGTTACACACGATTATAAGATCTTTACTCAACCCTTTGGTAATGTTGATGTTCATTTTTTTTAAAGCATGCTCCGCACATGCTTGTATGCACTCAAATGCACATGAATGAAAGGGAGATGAATTGATTTTTTTTATTGAAACAGTTACATATTAGATCGCTCCGACTGATACTCCGATAATGGTATTACAAATAGAGAAATTCATGTTGTAACAAAGAGAATATATTATACTAAATGTAAGCATTAGCATTTTGTACATTATTCTCTGAAATTGAAGAGCTATATAATCCATACACCAGTTTTATTCGAAAATGTTACTGTAGTGTATGATATATACATACATTATAACACATTATGTAGAATGATACATCTACTATATATAAAAGTATCTTATGTGAGAGCCATCACTACAAACATGAATATAATTTAAGTAGAGCGTGGAGTGCATTCAAAACAGCCAGTGATTCCACGATAAGATTATTGTTCCGTTTTGCTGGCTAGTGGTCGGGTCGTGTAGTATGCAAGGTAGTTGTATGAATTGTATTTATACGTGAATAGCGTTTGGCAGAGTGGTGGTGGTTGTAGAGTACGTAGTAGTAATGGAGGAGAGTAGAGGAATAGGGGAGAGAGAATAGAATGAAACCCTTAGTGCTTCCGCTCGCATCCTTTTCCATTGATATAAATATCAGCATCACAAACAGACCATCATGCAAGCAAAGTTTTATTGCAGAAATTGGCATTGAATAGCAGCTATTACAGATGTAGACAAACATCAGTCTTAAAACGATGCACATTAAAAGGGAATTTATTTGTTATCATAAAAGTGCTGTAGTTTTGGGGTGCAACATATGTATTCTAGACTTTTATGGCATCAAGTCAAAGAAGTCAGTATTATTCTTGTAGAATTTATATATAGTCTCGTCTAGGAATGTAAGAAAGAACAATAGTAAGAGTAATAATATGGTACTACCTTCTATTTGTAAAGTTATTTGTAATCTTAGTACAGAATTCATTTCTATGGATTTCTCTCAAAAACTTTTTTACCCTTACCCTTTCTGATGTAAATATTTTTTCGAAAGTTTTTTCTCCATTGTCCATTCCTGCTTAATAAGGTATTACATATACATACAGCGTTTCTATACAGTAATACGTCTTCATATTATCACTACATACTAAAAATGCTATGACTTAAGGATTAAGAAGTTGGACAGAATGTACGGATAGTACATTGATATGATATTGTAATGGCGTCGACAGCAAATTTGTGTAGGCAGAAGGCAGGACACGTTTGCTCTGTTCACGTCTATCACACAAATCCTTTACTCTGACAATGAATAGCTGCTCTGGTTATTAAAAATATGTGTCGTCTGTCTGCAATGTCAAGGGTTGATACCTAAAGGCAAACTTCAACTTCCACGCAGACAGAAAATGGTGGAATTCCTTTTACGCCATATGAATCGGGTTATTAGAATGTTTTCTTCAAGTGCGTATTGAGTTTATGGACTATGTATTGACCCTCCCTCTGTTTCACTCGGCTCCACTGCAAAGTATTTTTAGGAAAATTACCGCTGATTGATTTCTTTATGTCAGGAGTCACTAAGGCAGGGGTTCTTCAGTTATTTTCTATTGAAATTGCTTTATTGGGAGTGAAATGAAGAAGGATATTTACGAAACGAATTTTCTTCCTGCTTTTCTACACAGGCAAAGCAACGTATTGTAGTAAAACCTTAAACACCTTCTTCTTAGACAGATATATATAGTTGTAGTAATAGTATAATCCGCGGCTGCTTTGACTCCCCCTTCCTTCGTGCCTTCCTTATACATTATTTCCTTCGGGTTTCATGCTAAGGATGTTTTACTTTTACTACTCGACTGCTTGTCCAGGTTTATAGAAAAGTTACTATTTACGGATCTCTGTGTGCAACTTAACTTCATTTAGTCCTAATACTTACATCTGTTCTGGTTCTCTTTCTAATCCAAACTGTTATCTCGGCAGTGCTCTTGCTACCGTCTTCACAGGCGTCTTTACATCACGAGAGAGTGTTGTGTAGTGTTGTCTAGTAATAGAAGCGTAATAAGACAAGAAAAATGCTGAAATTTTCCTTGTTCCATTTATTTTTAACTTTCTTTAAGTCTCTCTTAAAACATCTCTCAGCTCAAGTGCTCTTTTACATGAAAGCTTTTATTTCACTCATCTGTCTATGTTGTATGAGTATGACTGCTCAATCCTGAGATTCCTGTCCTGTTTGTTATGTGATAATCATAAATACCGTTTCATCTTTACTTCTCCATTCTCAGTGCATGCTATAACCATAAGACCACTCTACAGTTCCATTAATAACTTTGATTTTGTACTTTACTTTACAAAGCTAAGTTAGTAAGTTTCCACTTTGTCTTCTAGTGGCTAGTAATAATAAAAGTAACTGTTTCCGTAATAACGCCTTTACTCACCTTTACAAAGTTTCTATACGATAATAATGAGTTCTTGAGTTTGAGTTCCCTTCTTGTAGGCTGTGCACTTCAATACCTAACTTATGCAGGCAAAATTTACTTAAGCCGTGTTCACGTTATTATGTTCTTAAAACGAAATGAGCTCAAGTAAGTACTAGAAAAAGAAAGCCTTGTGTGTAGTAATAATAATAGCATTTTTATGTACTTTGGATTATTGACTCTGGCACTGACTCAACTTTACGTTGATCTATTGGTACAGACATTCAATTCAAGTATAGTGCGATTAGATATTTCGTTAAGTTTTGCACATGTATGGACTTAATGCATGCAGTAATTATCTAAATTCACTTCGTTTCTCTTACTGTAACAACTTTTGACACAGAACAATTGAAATCGTTAAAACATTTTCATAACCATCATCTACTCCTGGTTTGTATCAGAATTAAGATTACTTGTGAGAGCTTTTAGGTAATGTGGAAGGAAAAGTTTGTTCAGGGATTTCTGTAAGCGATTTTTGTAAGCGATTTTGTATTTAATTAACTACAAGTACTACAGGTCAAAATTTCTTATTATAATGTATATGTAGTATGTAGGTACGGTACACCCATTGCACAAAAGTTACTTTTATTTTTAGGCTGTTAGGATGCTAAATTGACAGATGAAGTTAATGTATTTGAAGAATAAATGAAATCTTTATGTTTGCGTTGTGATTTAGCTAGGTTTAATGTTCTGTCTCGGATTGCTGCTGAACAAGAAGGGAGTATGTGTTATTGCGATGTGAATAACCGACAGGCATTCATAAGGGATTATAAAAGATAAACAATAAACATTGAGACCATCACTAAGACTAAAAACATAAGCACAGCAAATAATTCTAATAATAGTAAATAATTAACCTCATTATTTATGTACAGAGCTTGTTAACCATAAGCTTCGAACTCCATTAAAGGAAAAATGAAGTGTCAGGAATTTTAAAACAGAGTTCTCCCAAGGGAGATTAGTTCTATACGAGTAGAGATAAATGTTCAACGCTGATGCGAGATATTAAATAAAGCCAAACTTTAAACTGAACTCTTTGAATGCTAAGAGAAGAACATAAAAATCCTTTTGTTCTGATCGTTTTAGTGTTTTCTCATAATCTAAACATTTGTCAAGGCACTTTCACAAGTACTACATGCATTCACATTTATTCACATTTACAACTGCTTCACCTACAGCATTTATTTCCTCTAGAAGTATTTAGGCGAACCAAAAAGCGGAAAAGAATAGTCAGGTTGATTTTAAACTACTAAGGATTGAATTTCATCTCTGAAGTAGATAAATCCTCTGAAAGTATAAGGCATTGTGGTGTAAAATGGTACTGTTGATTGGAAGAGGTTTGATAACATCGTGTTTGTACGGTTGGAGTAGTAGTATGGTAGAAATATTTTATAGGAAGAGTAAACAGAGGAATCAGGCCTATTAAAAGGCAGGAAGAATACGGATGTAAGATGGAGGAAAAGATAACATGCTCCTGTTGATGTTAGATAAGACTCTAATGTGCACATTTGACATTTCTATGGTCCATTGCAACAATGTGGATAAAAAGAAGCGATGCAAAGATAGGAGGAATGCATTTCGAAGGGTAAAGAGTTACATACATGGCATTTGCCTGCGAGTTGTCATTTGACTTTGAGAGAGTGAGATAAACCCAACCCCATGTAATTCCAACCCTATGTCATCAAAATTTAGGCTATTAATGCCGGCAATGAAGCAGCAGCCAGAGCAATATGTCTTTCTAATCCTCCGTATCAAATCTCATATTTGACATCAGACTTGTTGTCTTTCGTATTTTAGTTAACTAACACTCACTTGTAATAAACCAAGTGTTGTGCTCTCGCTTTGTAAGCAGGAATAAAGATCCCTGGTTCAATCTTTGTAATATTAACGCACTCAACTGAAACTATGTTCTCGGTATACATCAGTTATTTACTAATACATATTAACTGTAACACGAGATGAAGCATTTAATACACATATTTTAAGGAGATATACTGAAATCAAGATGAACTAAACAAAATGTTTAATGCATCTGCTTAATCATACCCTGACAAATCAAAGTATCAAAGTAATAGTAACGTCTCTCTGTGTACTTACTAATACAAGTATAAGTATTGCATGTTACTTCCTTACACGATTAAACATCAAGAAGCAGGAATAGAATATCACAAATCAAGAAGAAGCAATGTATGAATTGGATTTGTATTCGATGCAGCTTATTTCCATATTATTTTTATCTTGGTTCCTTCGAGACATCGATTTTCTTAGAAATCGTTTGTAAGAAGAGGGTTGTAACGTAAGAAGAGTCTACTACTACAGTTACACTATATAGATACTAATGTTCACTCACTGCATGACTAACTATGAATAAAATTGTTGTTGAATATTTAATAAGTTCGATATCAAGATGCATGTAATGTAACAAACACTAATTTGTCATGCCTAAAACATTTTCCGTACAAAGATTAAATGAGCAGATTGGATTTTCTTTGGGTATTGGATGCGAGGATGCGACTATCTTTCACTCTTGGAGTAAAAGGGCATAAGTCTAGATTTACTCCATGCTTATTATTTATAACCTTGGGAAATAAAGAGTCTTCCTGTGTCAAATATAATGTCGCGATTTAGTATACTATTGGATTGGGTTAATATCATTGCTTACTTTTGTCATGTAATGGCAAAGTTACAATTACAAGTATTACTACAACTTTTCAACCATCAGTTTCAAGTCAATTTATTTCCATTAGACCTTTAATACAGATTACAGGTTAGATTATATCAATTAAAATTAAATAGACGCCACAAATTCTCGCTACTAAATGATAAACGTTATTAATATCACAATGTGCAATCAGATCACATAAATCAGTGCGTGGATTGTAAATTATTGTCAAAAAGATATGCCATTAGTGAACGTTGATGGTAAGGAAGAGAGGATGCTAAAATAAATATTTTTAAATGTCAACTAAATCTAGTGCTACAATATTAGTAGGTACGTTAAATATAATACGCACTTGATTTGATTTTATGGTACAATTATACTTTAATGTGAGTTTACATGCTTACACAACAAAATAACAGTTTTCCACATGGTCGATTTTAATACCTTGATATTATCCTACAAATCCTATTTCATTTTATGATTACAGGTTACATTATTATTATACAGAGTTGCGGTTTCAATTTTATAAATGATAAAAGTTTTTTTCCATTATTTGATGAACCCATCCTTAAATCCAAATAGCACACTAAAGTGGAAATCAATTTTTTATATTCAACGATACATCATTTTATGTTGTGAAATGTGTATGCATCCAAGTTTTAAACTGCTCAATTAGCTAATGTAACTGTTATAAACAACCAAAAATTGAGTTTTTTTAGGTTACTTAATATTAAATGATCGGGTACAGTGTTGCAGAAGATGTTGAGGCAAAGTGAGTTCCTATTGTCTCATTATCAGAGTCCGGAAAAGCAGGCAAACGCATGTTCATCTCTCTTGATCCTAGGATATGCACAGTCGGGATCTTGA
>JAQFYB010007362.1:0-10918 GCA_034694085.1 Pogonognathellus longicornis
CAACTATAAAGTTTATTAAAGCATAAACGTTTTTGTTTGTTGATACTCGTAGATCGGTCGCTAGACCCCCCCCCCCCCTGAGTCATTTGTGAGTGATTTTTAGGACCCCTACCCCCCTCTACCCGGTCTTCGTAGTTTCTGAACGCTCCCTTATTCAATGAGCAGCGCTAGCGAGGTGGTGTAGGGATGGGGTGGAAGAAGGCTTAGGTTCGTTTGATCGAACCGAGCTGCCTTCTTTTAACTTTTATTTGTAGCTAGGATCGGGAACATTAGTAAAGCGCTATGGATGTAGAATGCCAAAGCATTTTTAATTGTTTTGATCAGAACATCAAAATGACAGTAAAATGATCTTCCACCTAATAGTCACTTCAAGTGCTGTATAAGTGAGCAGATGATGCTTTGCGGTTTACAGTGTAGGTACTGGTACTATGACCTAACGTGATACAAATTATGCAAATATGCAATATGCAATATCTTGTCTCCAGGTCTACAATGCAGACAGTGCATTATGTTAATCATTACGCGTACCTAAATGAACTTCAACTTGAACGTGCAATACACAGACAAATCCTGAAAAAAGGTCTACATAATATATGAGGTTAAAAATCACTTCAACGCTGCCATATACAAACACAGATTTTAAATACTGTGAGATTGTTAGAAAATATTTATTTTAGCGATTATGAAGTAGAAATATAAACAGATAAAAAATGGGAACGGGGAACCGAACTCCGAAGTAAGGTTAGCCAAAGATCTGAAGACCATTCCACCTGACAATAAAGCATAATTAATATTATGATCTATTTACAACTCGTTAAAGAATTGCATGATAAAAAACACCAAAACATAATATATACAACTGGCTAAATACTTAATATCCACCATCTTTTTTAATTTTAATCATTGTAGTGTCTAATAATATATTATGCTTTTAATTACAACTCCTTCTTGACAGAATAATGTTTTTATTCTGTCCTTACAAATAGAAAACAAAACAATATGTATTATTGGAATTCCTACACCAGAGAAATTCTACAATATTGTAGAATTTCTATTGTATAATTTGTATTGTAGGGAATATTGTATTTACAATATTCCTTATAAGCCTTATAAGTAGCTTGTTGTGTTGCCTTTTGTTTTCAATCCTTTCAGTTTTTCCTGATATTGTATTATCATCACGTGAATGTATATTCCGTTGAAATTGCAACTTGCAGCAACCTCTATTCTGAAAAAATTCGTCCATTTTTTATAAGATTTAATTTTTAAAACTAGTGACTAGTCTACATATCGAATATCGTCAAGCCATTCACATAGGCTACGAATAAGATTTAACATGTACAGCATTATTTCCTGCAGGTTATGCAAAGGAAAAGTAAATTCTTTAGTTAGGGTAGGTAGTATGAACTATAACGTGATACAAAGTATTATCTTGTCTCTAGGTCCACAATGCAGACAGTGCATTATGTTATCATTGCATTGCGCGTACCTAAATGAACTTCACCTTCAACGTACAATACTCATACAAGTCCTGACAAAAAATGGTCTACAATTTAAGCGCGTAAAAATTGCTTTAACGTTGCCATATATATACAAAGATTTTAGCATCAGTGAGATTGTTAGAAAATATTTATTTTAGCGATTCTGAAGTAGAAATACAAACCGATAAAAAATAGGAAAGGGGAATCGAACTCCGAAGTATTGTTAGGAAAAGAGCTAAAGACCATTTCAACTGACAATAAATCATAATTAATATTATGATCTATTTACAACTTATCGTTAAATAATTTCATGATCAAAAAACACTAAAACTTAATATTCAATATGTTAAATACTTAATCTCAACTAAAATTTGTACTTTTCCTCATTGTAGTGTCTAATAATATATTAATGTTTTGCTTTTAATATCAAATCCTTTTTGACAGACTAATGTTTTTATTCTGTCCTTACAAATAGAAAACAAAAATAGTTATATGTACTATTGGAATTCCTATACCAGAGAAATTCTACAATCCAATATTATCTAAAATACAAATCTAATAACTTTTGACCTATTAGAGATGGCCATAGTTAAATTGGCTAACAAGTAAATGTTCAATAATCGGTTACCTGAATTGAAAGTGGCCCAATAGTTAATTAAAATTTTTGAGATGAAGTTGTATCACAAAACTTATAAGAGCTGTTGTTAGCTAATTGCATGGGCATGTAAACTTCTGTAACACACACATAATTTTGGATTCGTGATGATTACTTCAAATACATTGAAAGAGTGATGAGAATTAAAAGATGCATTTGATGCACAACTTCTTGTTGCATGTAAAATACCATTTCATTGAACTTTTGAAGGTCATAGTGAGGTTCATAGGGATTTTTTCTAGCATCGTCACCACTCACTATAAACCAGTATATCTGTATACTGATTCTATCACAGACATTCAATAAAAACTTGCTGATACTGTGGATACTTGTTTTGCACAAAACACCGAGATCAGTTTAACGAGAAATTACACATGCAGAGATGTCTGTCATGTACGAAATGGATTTATCATAGGGTGAAATACCTCCTTCCTCCGTTATAGCTGTAGGTAGTGGCGTATTTAGGGAGGAGGCTTAGGGGGCTGAAGTCGCCTACCAAATATTTGTACTTTACACTAGATAAAATCAGATTTTTCAAAAAGCTCAAAAAAAGGTTTTTTTGCCATAAAAGATGACGTATATACCACAAAGGTTTACTCAAGTCCCCTCTAAATGTGTGACATTGATACGCCCTTAAATTCCAATTCCAACCTTGTAGAGCGTTCTCTAAGTATTTAGTATATACAATTTCATTTATATCTGTGAATTTTTTTGGGCCCTGCGCGCTTTTCATTGGACGTTTTGAGTCAAGATCTCCCATATATGGCATAATTATATTTCTTTGGTAAAACAACCATGTTAAATCGTCGTTCTCAACCATCATGTACTAAGTATTATTTGTATACAGAGTTCGATATTTCCCGGGAAAAAATCATTTTTGTTGGACAGTTGGGAAAAATGGGAAAAATGGGAAAAAATGGGATAAATGGGAAAAAATGGGAAAAATGGGAAATAATGCTCCTAAGGCGTCAAATTTCAAATATTGTGTTTTGTACATGGTGGTGTATGTGTATATTTTATTTTATATATGTATTGTACTGTACATTGTACAGCAAATACTGAGCTGGATTTATTTATTATGTTAATGCTGTTTCCGTAACTCATTTTCTGCGATATTATAATTTTTTTAATCCAAAACTAATAAACTAGATATAATTTTGCGTAATGATTATTCTATATTGCATATAGCTTTAAAAACCTTGTCATCATCCAGATTTCTACTGATAAATGTAAACAAATTTAAACAACCTGTGTCATCTGTCATCTCTTCAATAACAACTGCCACTGATGAATTTCATCATTGGTTAGTAATAATTTAAATACAGTATTTTTACGAACAACTTTAATATTATATGAAATGTAATAGTAAAGTTGTTGATATTTAAAAGAGGATATTATTTTATTGCATTAGCTGATGTGTTAATTGTATTTACCAAATGATTATTCAGGATCAATTTTACCTAATTGAATTATTTATAATCATTAATATACAGGAATAAAATCTGTCTTATCATCTGTGCAAATTCTTCCTCTGCCTGCAACTGCGTCAAAGAAAGTGCACCCGCTTCAGGCATCTGCGCTGCGGAAGTGCAGTCACTTTAACCATACTATTAAACAGCTTCATTAGTAAGCGTAAAATCGTAATTATGTCACATCGGCGAAAGGCTTTATCGGACTCGGAAATTTTATCAACTTTTGGTATGCTATGTAATTAAGTACAATCAAATCAAACTATTTTAGATATTAAATATGACATTATATTATATTGGAATGTGGTTCACGTACTGTCAAAATTAATTTACTAGAAAACGAACAAGATTACGAATTGCAAGTATTTAGTCAAATGGAGATGGAAGACATTCTAAACAATGAACATACTGAGAATGGTGAAGAAAATTCAACATCTTCAATACACTCCGAAAGTAATAATCTAATACCAAATGAAAATTATTCCGGTGAGTTAAGCGTGATTCTTGCAAATACCAATTCACCGCCGGGTTCTAACGATGGCTTTAACTATTCTAATGAAGTAGAAGATAATAGTGAAAACGAACAACATTTACTGGACAATGATAAGGAACTACCACGCATTAAGTTTTCATTTGATGCTCAAACTACTGAAAAAAGTAAAAAGAGGAAACTACAACGAAATAAGAAATATTCAATCGGGAATCTACACTTGAAAAGAGGAAGATTCAAATCCGAAGTTTGGGATAATTTTACAACAACACGCGATGAAAGGTCTGGAAAAATAATAACTAATATTTGCAAACAGTGTTCAAAGAATGTAAGTCCAAAAGCTGACAGGATGAAATCACACCTTGAAGGTTGTTCAGCAAAAAAAATATTGACAGCCCCCGTTGCGACCGCGTCAGTTTCTGCACCTGATCCAACAAGTCAATCCCAACCAGCAGTCAAAGCAAAGCTAATTAAATTCCCGTCTACAACTGAAGTAAAAAACAAAATGAAAGCTTGGGTGGATGCAAGTGGTCCAAAGGAAAAATCGTCATTTGATGAAAAATTAGCTAGATTTATCTACTCGGCTAACATTCCCTTCACTGCCGTGGAAAACCCTTATTTTAAAGAGTTTTGCAAAGCTTTGAAACCTTCATACGAACTACCAACATCTAAAATTGTAGGCGATTCTTTATTGAATCAGATTTATTTGGAAACGGATAACTATAACAAGGAAAACTTAAAAGGAAAGAAGGTAACTATTTTGCAAGATGGATGGAGTACGAAACAAAATGTTGCTATCATCTCGCATTCCTTGCACACAGGAACCAAAACTTATTATTTAAATGCTGTTGATACGAATGTGGAATCTAAAACGGCAAAATACTGCATGCAGTTACTCGAAGATTCAATTACTCTGGCAGAAAAAAAGTATGGCTGCAAAGTGATTGGAGTAGGAACAGATAACTGTGAAACTATGAATTCAATGAGAAGATTATTTAGTGCAAAATATCCTCAAGTTAATTTGTTTGGTTGTGAATCGCACTTATTTAACTTGTTAGGTCAAGACTTGTCACCAAATGATTTGATAAAAGAGGTTGTACAATTGCAACGATTCTTCCGAAGCCATCATTTTGAAAGTGCTGCATTAAAAAATCTTGGAGGCACAAGACCCGTATTACCTGGAGCTACGCGCTGGAACTCACAACTTGACACTTTGCGATCATTTAATGCAAATCAAACGAAATATATAGATGTGTCTCGAATGAAGGATTCAAATGTAAAAAAATTTCCGAGCATTCAAGCAGTACTACAAAAAGTTTAATCAAGTTGACATAGCAATAAACCTGTTAGAGCCAGTAGCAATAGCTTTGGACAAGGTTAACCATTAATTAACTATTATTAATAAAAAATAGCACGGGTGCAAAAAGTTGACTCTGGCGTATTTCTGGTTTCACTTTAGTGTCAGGAGGAAACCGCATCAATTGCCGACGCTGCGTATCGATGGATCTCCCTGACCAACAATCTGTACCCAAAGTTAACAGTTGCCCAGAAAGAGGTATTTAAAAAAAGACGATCAATGGGTATGGTTCCAATTGCCATTTCAGCGTATTTACTTCATCCGTTATACAGAGGTATATGAGTATTAGTGTATTTAAATTTTGAAAATTCAAATTATTATTGAATAAGCACAGCATAAATAATTGCTTTTATTTCAAAAGGAGAAGGACTGACAGCAGAGGATGAAAAACTTGTGCACGACTACCTTTCAAGTAAATCTCCTTTTTATGCTGCTGCAGCTATCTACCTGAATGCTGGAGATGAAGATTTTTACCCGCGGAGTTCACTTAATAAAGACATAGTTAAACACCTTACTCCGGCTCTTTGGTGGAGACGCTTACTAAATTATAATACAATAACGAAAGATCTGGTTGAATTTTCTGAAAACCTTATGCTACTTCCAGCTTCCACTGCATCTCTAGAACGATGCTTTTCGACAATGGGAAATATACTGACTATTAAAAGAAATAGATTGGGCACAGATAAAGTCGAAAAGCTTTGTGCAATCTATCGAACGCTGATTGATCAAAAAAATGTTCCGGATAGCGAATTTTCCTTGCCCATTTCTGATAACGAAGACAGTGATGATGATGGTATAGTTATAATGGATAATTAATTTTATACGCCTATGTCAGATATATCTGCACTCGTGCTATAATTTCATTTTATTTAAAGTATCAATATTAAATTAAATTTTGGATCATTTGACAAGTCTGAAACAATATCTCACATTTATATGTAATTTATGTAGAATTAATTCTATATTTCTCATTTCTGTAATTAATTCTAGATTTCTGCAATTAATTTCAATTAAATGCATCGTAATTCAATAATTGTATTATCTATGTTCTGTTTTACATTATGTTTAAAATACAATCAAGGTTTAACAAATACAAAAATTTATTGTTTATTTAATGGTTTTAATCGATTGCATTTCCTCACTCGGACCAACACTCATCCTATCTAAACGTCCTTCAACATTTAATTGTCTGTATGTTTGAAACAAATCGATTGTAGCTGTTGCATCTTTGGCAGCATCGTGTATTCCACTATGTAAGTCAATATTGTAATAATGAAAGTACAAGCTTCGTAGACCAATAGGTTGAAGAATTTTTTTCCCTAACTTTGTCCGTTGTCCATAAAACTTTTTCCAATATGTGGTTATGTCAAATATGTCGAAATCAGACATAGGAAGGTCTAGCGCCCTAAAGTCAGAAACTCCTCCACACACAATTGTCAATTTTGTTTCCAATATGTCACCAACTTCTTTCTGCACTTGACCAAAATCCATTCCATCTTTTAAAGAAGTAGATGTAAATCCATTCAATCTTAAAGTGTCTGGATTGACCTTGAATGAGTTCGGTTTATGTTGGATTTTTGCCTAAATAAGGTAAAATAAAATAGTGTAAATGTTAATTGACAGTGTTACGTATAAATAAGATATTGATAAAAGGATTGCCATTTTAGAAATATAAACCTGGTATATAATCTCCTTTTTAAAGTTCACAATTGCTACTGTTGCTGCTTTCACTATGTGTTTGTTTGTATCCGGATCTTTTTCATGCAGGGAAACCATTTCGACATCCAAACTTACAATATCTTTTGTCTTGTAACCAGCTTTCCACCAAGGAAGAGAACCGGTTGACTCGGGTGACGATTTAACGCACACAGGTGCAACTCGTTTCGACTTCCTTAATTTCCTCTTCCTGGCGTTGCTGAAAATGCACTTAACTGCCTTGACTTCTTCGTCCTTGATTGCGTCCAAATATGCCTTTAAGAAATCCAATCGTTCCGCTCTAGATGCAGAATATGCCCAGGACAAAACTGTTTCCTAAAATTAAATATGAAATGTAATCAAAAATTATTTATTCTAAAATTCTAATATCTATCACTGTTAGATAGGTAGGAGATAAAACCAATATTACTTTGAAGTTAAACATTCACTCGAAGATGGCAAATTATTCAATTTTTGCAATGTATAATAGTATTAAAAAATTTATTTACCTGTGCATTCATTTTCCTACGTCTTTTAAAATTTTGGTCACAATAAACTTTGGTCCAACTTTATTTGATTCCGCTGCCTTCAATCCCGTCGATTCGAAAATACTAGTGTCGGTTTCTGAACAGTAAGGTCAATATGGAGATCAAAAAGTAAATGGAGGAAACTCGGTTTGGATGTCAATCAATTGAATCAGGACACGGAACTCTTTATGAGAGGCGAGATGTTGTTTACCAATGTCAACATCTTCATCCGCACCTTTGTAGTAATTTTTATAAAAACTTGCTACTAGAATACTAATACTACTAACAGTAGCAAGCAACAATTTCAAGAAATTTGTTTTGTTTAATTTGTGTTTTTAGCAAAGTAGCACACAATGTTTTAAAATTGCTGATCACAATCAAAAATTTAAATTTGGTAGCATCACGAGTCTCCTTGAGAGGTTCGCATAGCCCCAATGTACGTAATTTTATTTTTTCCCATTTTTCCCAGTGGGAAGCAATCTCTTTGTTTCCCATTTTTCCCACTTCCCAGTGGGAAGGAGAACACTGTTTGTATATGTATCGTGAAGGCCACATGGCAAAATCGATTAATAAAATCTATCTATATCTTCTAAATCGTCGTTTTCAGTGGAAAACAAGCTACTCATAAATATGAGTTAGAAGACCAGATTATACATATCTGTTTAGCTGTAGTTTATTTATAAGTAACATTATGAGTTGATGAAAATATATTTGACGTGAAGACATGTTGACTTCAAACTATTACACACAACGATTTTTCAACAAAGACTATATACAGTAAATACACTTTCTGTTTTTTGCAATATACTTTCGGACGTTAGAGCTCAGTTTACTTAACCTTAGTCCGTCATCATCACCCATTTCTCTCTATCGCAAAATATTGTTCATATTGTTCAACAATGTCAACGTATCTTCTACGACTCGCAGTGAAAAATTGTTGTAGAGTATGCGATTTTGCACAGCATGGACCTTACACATTCAATGAAAAGACGGGCTACTTCGAAAAAGTAAAAAATGAGTTTCGTAAATGTTATTGGTACCTGGCCGTTCTGGGAAATGCAATCAGTATACTGTACTTGGTCATTTTTCTACTTGTGCAACTATTCTCCAAGGAGACCCCATATGGGCTGGTAGCAACCATAATGGCACTCTATCTGATTTCTGGCTTGATAGCAGCAATGAGTATAAATATCCAAATAATATATTTAGAAGATCATCTACAAATTTTGAACACTGGTCAAACTACTGACCGACTACTTTCAAGTAAGTTATTCCAGCTGTAGTCCAAATATCATAATTCTAGCAGGTAAAATAACTATAAGTTTCTCCTTGAGATTTGTTCTTCAATTAAACACTATTCACGAAAACTCAACAATTCACTAGCATCCTTATTATATTATTTCTCCGACTTCGTCTCCCACATATCTCATCAACTCATCCTAACATGCAGTTTTGTTATTTTGTAATCTCAAACTCATATTTGAAACACAGCCATTAATAACTTACATTTTAATCTTTTAACATTTCATATAAAATATTTCATCGTATTTTTTGGGCACAATTATCAATAAAGCCGCTCCTCTATTAAATGCAATATCAAAATCCATAACAGATCTCTCAGTGCGAGAATTCCAAACTTTTGTGTAATAGATAATTGACTAAAATAAACCCCTCCCCTGTTAATTGAATTATCAATAGGACCTACAATCCAAGCCAACCTTGAAAACTTGAATCAACACATACAACACCACTCCAAATCAACCTTGAACAAGTCAATCTTGAACAAGAGTTAATCCTAGCCGGGGTTCACTTCCAAAAGCGGTATAATTTATTTATAGAAAATTACTGCTGGTTACAAAAAATATTATGTTTAGGTTAAAAAATGTTCTAAGACAATTTTTAAAGGGCTTCACTTTTTGTCAGGGTCACTTATCATTTCTATTAATTTTGTTATAAAATTAAATAAGATTTAAGTAAAAATATATGACATTTAAAAGAATTTTTTGCTTTCACAGGTATATTCGCAGATGACCTGCGTGACAACACTAATTTTGATTTTGCTGGTTGCATTGCCAATTTTCTGATTCCATGCTATACACTTATCATTTTAGTAGCTCCATGTTCTCCTGTTTTATTAGACGAGCATCCTTTTACACCAATTTTACAATGGTTTTTTCGTGAATATTATAACCATTTTCTTGTTAAACTATATTGTTCAATTATTTTGTTTCTGGGTCACCTTTATGTTTTCTTTACAATTTTATATTTCGTAATTCTATCCATGTCCAATCTCACATCAATCAACAAAATCACGAAGCTTCTCATATTATGTGCTTCCACCTCATCCCGCAAAACAAAATTATCATTGCAATCCACCACGACTGTATATAGAATTGTATACCTGACAGTTGTCAGAGGAAATATAATTTTATATTTTATTCTTCCAATTATTATGGGAGCCACAATGCTTGTGCACTTGCTTGCTGTGTTCTTTAGTTTAAGATTGTACTCTGTGGTACAAATGCCATTGTTTTTGTTATTCCCGTTCGTTGCTGTCATTTATTTAGTTCTGGAATACTTCACTTTGAGAGAAGCTTGTACATCATATCTTCAAACCACCGAATTCATCCACATATTTTCAACGCTTCCTGACAGTACACCATTCTCACGTAGAGTTGCCAAATCATTTCGTCCCATTCAATTGGAAGTAGGGCCGTTCGTCAGCTTCAGAAGATCCACATTCTCCACATTCATGTACATACTCATGGAAGTAGATATACTACTAGCGCCCAACGAAGCTTTTTTATTCTTCAGAATATATCTGGAATTTATTACATAAAAAACAACGATCTCATGGATTTTATGAAAATAAGACCCGAACAGGAATGCACACAGCAGCGCGCGAAATGTAAAGAGACGCATGTAGGAGTCTCTTTACGTTATGCAACGCATTGCATTGTACACGACATGTGAACAGCAAGTATTGAGCACCTACAAAACTAAACCACACTTAACATAGCAGTGTGAAGTTACAATAATACTCGGATTCTAATGTCTCATTATACACAACGTTTGTACTTATAATAAAAATAATGCTAAAGTATTTCATAAAATCCATGAGCTTTAGCTCATGGTTTTTATGAAGTACGCCATATTAGATGTGCAGCTGCTTAGCGTTGCGCATTGCCCACATTTGTTTTCACCTCACATTTTAAGAAGTGAAAGTCATAATTTGAGGGAGAGTACA
>JAQFYB010007363.1:0-10917 GCA_034694085.1 Pogonognathellus longicornis
TTCGGAAAAACCTGTTTTTATCTAGTGTAAAATTCAAATATTTTTTGGTATTTTCGGAAAAACCTGTTTTTATCTAGTGTAAAATTCAAATATTTTTTGGTATTTTCGGAAAAACCTGTTTTTATCTAGAGTAAAATTCAAATATTTGAGGATGGGTAGGGGGGCTTCAGTCCCATAGGCCCCCTAAATGCGTCACTGCGAGAATGAAATCCAAACCTACTTAAAAGAGATCTACATTTTAGTTCAGTGGAATGTCCAGAGAAGTGGAGCTCAGGAAACCGATTCTTTGGTTGCGTCGGATCTTTCTGAACCATGTGCAGCCTTTACATAATATCTTACTTTGATGTTATTTGTATTTATTGGTAATATTTAAATATTTATATTTAGGCTAGGATAAATGAATTTTAAAATTTTATATAATATGTAGTATAATATTGTGGTAAAATAAACTAAAATAGTTTGTTTTGTGCCATCAATAAGTCTACTCAAAGCTATTCGAAGCACAAGTATTACGTGTCTATGATCACAAGGAAGTGCCTCTGCATCGCTGGCGTAACTCGGGGAAGAAGGCAATTGCATCATTTGAAATCATCCCATAATCATCATTTATTAGTCAATGTTATTTTTAATTAGTTAAGTAATTCAATTACATTTTCTCCTTCAATCGTCAAATTACAATTATAATTCTATTACAATGCTACAATTCTACAAAAAATTGCACTTGTATATAATTCAATTACATTGATATAATTCTAGAACAAATTACAATTGCAATTCAATTACATTGCTTTAATGCTACAACAAATTACAATTGCAATTCAATTACATTGCTTTAATGCTACAACAAATTACAATTGTAATTCAATTACATTGCTATAATTCTACAACAAATTACAATTGTAATTCAATTACATGCTACAATTCTACAAAAAATTACACTTGTAACTCAATTACATTGTTATAATTCAACAACAAATTACAATTTTAATTCAATTACATAACAATAATTCTATTCAAATGAAACTACATGTAAGTTTTAATTTAATGTTTACATTTAGCTCAAAATTACAAGTAATTTGCCCAACCATGCTATTAGGTATATTTAGCATTGCAATAGTCGTTTTATAAACAAATACCTCAATGACTCGCAAAATATAATAAATTGAAAAATGATAGACATTTATCTTTATTCCTTAATTGACAATTTTTTGATGAATACCAAACGAAATATAATGAGTCATAGCTTAGTAGGATGCCTAAAATAGAATGTAAGTTTCTGTCAAAGATTTTATTTAATGGTGTTTCTAATTATTACTCTACCTCAGGCAAACCTTTGGTAAGAAGTAGCTTCAGTTTTGCTTGATGGTCAGAAATATTGCAACCTGGAATATTGGTTCCCTTCCTTTTACTACCAAACTGCTGACTAGTTAATGGAGCAACCCATCGGTGGTTTAAAAATTCCATCAATTTTTTTTCGCCAGCTAATTCCGGGGGACTGTTCTTCCTCCAGTAATCTTCAGCGTCAGAGTTCTTCCCTACTAATGCTGCAACAAGGGCTGCACCGTTGTGAATAGAAGGAATCTGTAATTTGTGAAAATTCCAGTCCTTCAAGCATTTTTGGTCTGAAAGATCTTTAAAGCCTTTTTCATTTGCCAGCACCAGGACATCTGTAACTTGCATATCCTCGACCAATTCAGTGATATGGTGTATGACATTCTTGAATCTTTCTTTGATTGTTGGTTTTCTAAACATGTTGGGTTGATTAGCATGTATATACGCATCGCCAGATAAAACCGCCGGGTTCCAACTTTTGCTTAGATCATAGAAACCGGCGTCTAAGTTGTCAGAAAAAGAATTACATACAATGAAATCTTTAGGAAGAGTCCCCGACATATTTTTGAAATAGGTACATCCAAAAATAGCTGAGCAGATGTCTCGCATTACATGAATTTTTAAAAAACCGGAAATTTTTGCTGCATCGTGTATTGCCTGAACCTCCGTTTCATTAATACATGAAGGGACGGAAATTGCGCAAATATTGATTTCATCACCAATTAGTTTTTCACTTTCACATTTGACGAGGGATAACATTAAGGATAACAGCTCTTCAAACAAAAACGTTTTAGTTTCTCCGCCCCAATTTAATGATAATGAATCACCCACACCCGCTTCTAGAATTGTATGAAGACTAACGGTTTTATAAATTTTGTTTGAACTCAAACTCCAAATGGAAGAAGACTGACCTTCAGCCCAAATGACTTCTTCGTTGTAGCCAATGCATGGCTCTTTTTTTCGAAGTATTTCTTCAATGGCGCCATCTTTAAAAACAGAGACAATTATTTCAGCCACATTGAGATCAATGCCTATGCAACAATTTGGTCTTTCGCTTTTGTGGATCGGTTGAGTTGATAATATTTGATTTTTAGTCTCCCTGTTAGGAGGCATTAATAGTTTTTCTTCCAGTTTTGCAGCAAATGGATGAGTGGATGTTATTTGATTTTTTATTTCTTTATTGGGTGGTAAAAAATTATTTTCAACCCGTGTAGGTGAAGATGCGGGAACTTTCCTGATAGCAGTCAAGGCATTAGTTGCTAGTTTTCTGGTCGCAAACTCACTTCTAAGCTTTTGGCAACACGACTTCAGTTCCTCATTAATATCGCGTTGAATCAAGGCGTCGGAAAAAAATCTATGTCCTTTTTCCAATACAATAGTGTATCTTTGGATTGCCTCTGAAGAAGTTTTCCTATGCAATTCATCAAAATTTTCCGTCTGATTTATCAGTGGATAGTTTAGTTTTCTACGCATTTCAGTGTTGTAGAACACGATGCATGCGTCCATTTCTTGGCCGATTTTCTTCATTGTTTTGTGCAAGGATTGGTTAATTTTTTTCAATTCTTTATTCATTTCATTTTGTAAATTTTCCAGCAGGACGTCTGACCAAGTCGATTTATGAACTTGACAGAATTTTTCCAAAGACTGAAAAATTACTTGTGTGATTTCTTCGTGCCTTTTCATTAAAACTGATTCGTCATTTTTGGAGCAAGTCAAATTCATTCTGGATAAGTACATCGTTCTGATTTCTTCAATGGCGGATTCCATGAAACGCTCTTTCTCAGAGAAGTTGCTGTTGTTGTGGGCCTGGAAAATTCTTTTAGCTTCATCTATTTTCATGGTGACTGATACTTTTAAAAACTCAGCAAGCTTTATTTTTGCTAATGCCAATTCATGATTTTCTTTGTGCAGAGTGTCAAATTCGGTAGGGGAAATATTAAATGCTACCTCGAAGAAAGATTCCATTTTCTCAATGTAAAATAAAATTGCAGAAATGGCTTCGTTGACAATTTCTTTATATTTTACGAAGTCTTTGTGGAAATCGTTTTCTAGGGGTTTGAAATTTAAAGTAACATCCGTCAGAATGGTGTCAGCGGAGGAGGAGGATTGTAAATCAGTGTTACGAAAAGCTTGAATGATAGCAACCTCAATTGCAGTTTTACTTTTTGGAGGGCTACTTGTTAATGATTTAGTAGTACTAAGTGAAAGTTTTGACATCAATCCGGTTGTGGCTTCCGTATTTTCGTCATAAACCCTCCGGATGAGGCAATTACTTTTCAGCAATGGAGCTTCGCCAAGACTGGCTTTTTTAACTTCATTTGAGGGTGAATGGTTTTCGACTTGAGATATCAGATGTTCCTCGGGAGTTACTTTGACATTCAATTCTACTAAAGCTGTTGAAAGGCGTTTTGGTTGAGTTTGTTCAGTAGGAGAAAATTTTGGGACGCTTTGGGAGGCTTTTCGCAATATTTCAACCGCAGTTGGTAACGGTGCCGCAGGTGGATCGTTGTTTTCTTTTTTCAAAACGTTTCCAGAATTGCTAGCCATAAATGTTTTCAAATCAAATTTTTCTGTTGTCGCCGCGTATGGTATACTTCTGGGTATGTTCTCGTTATTTACCTTTTCCAATGGTTGTTGGTTAAGTAGGTTTGTATTTTCTTCAATCAAATTTTCTTCTTCCTCCCTTTGTGGGGTGATGATTTGACGATTCGTCTTTTCCTCATTCATTTCTTTATTAATTGTGGCGCTACTTTTCAATGGATCAATAGATTTTCTAGCGGAAGAGACCGGGATTTTTGATGCACACGTATTTCTATTCGTTTGTGTGCGATTTTTCATTTTACTTTTCCAAACGGGATTGCATTTGCTATTTGAAGTTTTGCTTTCGTCATCTGTAGTAACTGAACTGCTTTTTCTCTTTTTTGCAGAGGTTGGTTTCTTTGCAATTCCCTTTTTTTCTATTGAATTTGGGGATTCCTTAGTCTTATCGTCTGAATGACTGGGCTGCCGGAGATTAAGAAATTGTTCTATAGAGCTGTTAAATGTGTCATCAGAGTCCATTTCTTCTACATAATGCATGACGTCATCCTTTAGTTGTTGAGATCTAACTAAAGCTCCTCGCTTTTTGGGCACGATGTGGAAACTGTCAAGGGTGTTCATTAAAAGTTTGTTGTGGAATAGGGAAAACATTTCGTGAGAGCGGTTTGGAAGGAAGAAAAAAGTGAATTCTTCAAAAGCTTCGAAAGTTTTATTGAGACCTTTTTTCAGATTTGTTTTTAAATGCTCCAAGTAGGTGTGGCTGTTTGTATTTCCATAGGTAATTTCTTCAGTGCAGCTCCAATTTTCGACAACAACAATAATTTTTTGATGCAGCAACGAAGTTTGTTTACTAAGATGTCTTAATCCTTCCACAGCAATAGACCCGATGTGTTTCAAAAATTCCTGTAAAATTATTTTTTACGATTACAACAATTCGTGTAATTGTAAATGCTATTTTGGTTTCAATAGATATTTTCAATGTCTAGTGGCTGAAATTATTTAACTTTATTGAATTTTGCAGACATAATTTCAAGTGTAGAATTACAGCATAAATATCCAAAAACTTAAATTGAAATATTATGTCGTGCGTTTTGAGTTAGCATAATTGTTAAACAACGGCTCATTTATTAAACGTTTGAATAAATTATTATTAGTTTTTTAATTAAATAAATGTTTATACAAAAATGGAATAAATGTAGTAAAACATTACATACATTATACTTTTAAATAACTTGTTTTGAAAAATCTATATCCCATGTACCAATTATGATTTATCGTCACATTATAATTGTTTTCGATTAATTTTTCATAAACTAAAAATATTACTGTCAAAAGCATTTCCTTTATTTCATGTCCCCTCTATTTCGATTGATATGCACCGCAAATCCTAATTTGATGTGGTTCATGGGATCAAGGGCGTATTTTTACAACGCACACTACAAACTCATGCGACCCCTACAAAAGGCCCTACAATGTTGTTATTAAGTGTAAAATAGAAAAAATCAAAAGCTAGTCACCTGTTTCAAAACTGACTAATAGAATTTATACATATTTTAAAGCAATTTAATTTGTCAATTTTTTTCTTTTCTTTGTAGACATGATATTAAAATAGAAGCCCAATGAATTGATTACTCCAAATATTAATTACTTCAATGATCAAAAAATTTGTTTGTTGAACATGAATGAGAAATTAAATTTACGGAGGGTGCAAATGAGCAATTTCTTTCCCAAAATATACCTACAAAAAGGAGTTATCGAGTCTTAACTTAAACCCATACCAAACTATACCTTTAAAAGATTTTACAGGTACAGTTTTGGCCCAAATCGGCTCATTTCATTTCCCCCGATAGTTATCGGCTCATGAATAAAGGAGTATGTTTTAATGTTATATCAGCATAATATTTTATGAATAAATATATAAAATTACGGTTTTCTAAATTTCGTATCATACGTTAATGTTATCTTTGTCCCATCCATTTCAAAATCCTAGATATGCGCTTGCATGGGATATAGATATTCAAAAATTCATTGCTACTTAAAAATCATCCTGTATATAATACTGCAAATGCATTTAATATTTTTACCTCAGTCTTTCCGTCTGCTAAGTATATAATGGTGGAAGACATGAAAGAGCACAGTCCACTTAGCAATATGTAAGTTGGGTCGTAGCTGTCCTTAAAACTGCCTTGTATGCCCAGAAGAAAAATTGCGACTTGTTTTGATCCTTTGGTAACGAAAAAGGGTTTCGACCATGCAACGATGGATGCTTTTTGTCCCTCAGTGCGGTTTCCAAATTCTAAAATCGTCTTAGTCAACGTGTCATCTAAGTCAGTTCCATCCTTTTCAACAAGATATTTGAGCGCGTCTTGAAATTTTTGACATGTTTTGTCTGAAGATTTTCCTAAGACGGAATATATAGCTATTTGAGCGTCTCGCACTTCGGGATTTTCAAATAGATTTTCCAGCGCCTTTGTTTGGAGGCTAATCTCATTCGCCTCTGCATGAGCCAGCTCCACAAATTTCGCTGGCATGTCCATTTGGCTTTCTATAGTGCTAAAATTTAAACTATTTTAGGATTTTTATAAGCAGAACAACGCAATAATTTTGACAATCTTAATTATGTTACAATTCAAATTATATTTTAAGTTTCTTATAGACGTTAAAAGACCGCTGCTTTAAAATATGTTTCCATTTTCTGCAACATTTTGGTAAAATAACCCTATTTTTGGGATTTCTCAGGGGGCCACGTTCCCTAGGACCCTGCCGCTGGGTGCAACCAGTGGATGTTATACTAATATTTTACTCCATCAAGTATGGGACCAATTCTTAAAATTGATTTTCAGGGTTGTGATTTTGGCATCTACTGACTTTACACCTTTTAATGAATCCATTATCAATCTATAATCCAATACTAATAGGTTTGGAACATTAAATAATTTGTCAATCAAACTGAAAAAGCTATAAAAAATGTATTTAAAAATTAGAATTTTTACATCTCATTTGATGCAATTATTATGATGGATTTGCATGAAAAAATACAATTACAAACACGAAAGTTTATACACAGATATTTGTACTGTAATGTACATATATCTCTAATATATTTTTAACTCCAGAGTTCTACTGATTAATAATAATTTTGTATAATAACATACAAAATACTTCAGTGGGATTGAATGGGCAAACAAGTTCTAGGAATGAAGTTCTAGGAATGAAGGATAGTGAAGTTAGGTATCTATGACACTGGCGAAGTATTTATTGGGAGCTTAGGAATCAGAAGTCCCTTCCAAATTTTTGAGCTCTAAACTAGATACAATTATGTCCCTAAATATTTTTTTAAAAACAGGTCATTCTGCCATATTTTTGTTTAGCCTTCTCGGAAAGTTGCGCGCAATAAAACTTACTATAAACGGGAAATAAACTTAGATGCAGCTAATTAAATTACAAAATGACCAGTTTTGTTGATTAGGCTTGTTTAAATTTTATGACTTTAAGAATTTAGGATAATATAAATTTAATATTGAAAACGTGGTTTCAAAATCAATATGCCGCTCATATACAGGGCGTTGTTTTTTCAGTGATCTATGTGAGTTGATATTTGTGTCATTTTAAAACATAATTTTGCACTACAACATTTTAAAATGGATACTGAATAAATTATTTTGCATTCAATGTGCAAACTCAAATCAGTGAGTTGGCCATAGATCAGTGAATAAAAAACGCACTGTACCTCATGAACTACGAAAAAACCATTAAAATAAACTTTGAAATAAAATAAAGTTGTCTTACTTTTGAAAGCGTTGAACTGCATAATCTCATAAAACCTTCACTTGTCAGGTCTTTTGAGTAAACTAAAGCAGAAAATTGCAAACTCCTTATATTGATGCCCTCATTTGTAAATAAGATTATGTTTTATTTACAAAGCCACCGCAGTTCTTTAGAACACAAAAAAGCAATATAGACAATACATGCAAAAAAGTTGTTGTTCAAAGAAGTTTGACGTTTATTGTTAGGTGAGAAATGGCGAGGCATCGTAACTTCCGTATCGAAGGTTTGCTCATTTGCAAAATCTGCAAATAATATGTTATGCTAGTTGTATAATATTGATTTTTTTCTTTAATGTACTTCCATTTATTTTTGTTAGCGATCATTTTTTGGCTTTTATTATTTATCAAACATTTTTCACGTAAAAGATTTTAAATATTTACAGTACATTGACTTGAGATGACTCAATGAGCAATCATCGCCACAAACGAATAACCAGGGAAATAAATGCAATCGGTACAATCAAACAAAAAGGGGAATGACATGCCTTGGTTAAGCTCAATTACTCATTCTTCCTCGACCAAACTAAAAATATTTAATAAGCGATAATTTCAAGCAGCTATTATTTGTGGATTACTTAAGCTCAAACATCCATGTGAATAAAAAATGACATATCCTCAAAATGTTTGTCATTAATTCAATGTCTAAAAATTGTTTATTGCGATCATATCAGAATAGATTACAATGCAAATGTTATTGTGCTATGTGCAATTTAGAGAGTTGTGTGAGTAAATAATAACTTATCGCAATATATATAAATTCAAATGCTGTTGTCGCGTCTGTATTAAGCAAACAAGTTCAAATTACTCCACACTGTCTCCGTACAAATAGCACTTTATGCCGTCATTCAATGTAAATCATAAATATTGTTACACATAAAGTTTGTTTATTTAAAACAAATTACCAGTACTAAACCGATAATTTTGTAGTCATTAAACTAAAATAATTATTACGTTCAAAGCAGCAGCAAATAAATATTATGTGTGTTTGCTGAAGCCTAGATATAAAGCTTCGTTCAGACACCATAAAATTCAATTGCAACTGAAATTGAAAATATCCGCACGTACATGAGGGCACTAAAGTAAAAGTGAAAAACTTTATTACAGTTTCAATGTTACTTTCAAGTTGATGGAAGTAAAAGTGCAAATTTTGTGAAGGAACGTTAAAGAATACTAAATATATCCAGGCTGACAGAGTTGACCAGAATTTACGAATCATTATGACGGTAATTCACATTTTCGTATATTTGGAGATAGAGTACCTGTTTTACTTGTTTATTTTTAGTTATTAACAAATGTATTTAAATGCATATTAGACAATCGAGACCGTACGGTTATATTAAGCAGATATATAGTTGATAGTTTTTGCAAACAATATCGATTAGCCCCGAAACTTAGGCATTTTACAATAAGGTCATCTCTGCTGGAAAAAATTGCAATATATACAGAAAATTGCTCTTAAATTAAATCAACCCTAATAAAATCAATACGTCTCATCCAATACCTTACTAGGAGAAGCAATCAAGAATTTATTTAGGGTTTTTTACTTATTTGACTCATCTAACATATTAGAGGCTGCATTGCATTTTCATGATGTATAATAGAATTGTTACTATTTTTGTTAAAAATCATTAGGTCATTATAATGGTGTGATAACAATCGTTCTGATCGATGCAAAAGCAACGGTTTAATTATATGACAACGAGATATATACGGTAGATAGGTTATAGGTATTTATTGTGAATTTCTAATTCAGATTCATCTCATCTGATTAAATGACGCACAGGTGTATTGAAGACATTTCTGAATGGGATAAGCAGTATAGATATAACCAAGGTAGTCTCGACAACAATAAAATATCATCTTCTCCTTACAGGTTTGGAATATTACAAAATTCCAAACAAAATTAGTGAAGCAAAGATTTGCCCACCATTGCCCACCAAACAACCATACTGACCTCATCATCAAAGTCTCGTGGAAAATCTTTGTGGTTTCCCATGTAGCCTAAAATCACCAGAATACACCATTCACGGTGTATAGAGTAGAATCGCTTGAATTGCTTTATAGGTTGAATTTTATTAGATTAAGGCGACCAGATTTGAAAAGTAAAAAATCAATACATCCCATGTAGAGGCTTAGCCAGGTCACATAATATACAGTACTTGGGGGGAAAGAGCAAAAAGTAGGTTCAAGTGTGTCGGAGCGGTACCCTTAATTTAAGGCTGTATTTAGGGAGGTAAAAAGGTTTTTTACCAAAACAACGCAAATATTGAAAAAAATCGCGAATTTGAAGCATTTTAGAATAATTTTGGCCTAAAATAGCTCTAATTTTTCATTGGTATTTTCCCATCCCGAAATGGAATCCTAAATACTGCCTTGCCATAGTTGGTTTCAGATTCTAACGAGTAGCCTAATTTTAGTCGAATCAATCTAATATGCAAGAAATTTGCGCGTAGCGCGAAACATTTTGCAAATTTGCGCGTAGCGCGAAACATTTTGCATATTTGCGCCCTTTTATGGCAAAATGATCTATGTTTTGGGAATTTTGGATTAAATTCAGCAAATTTAGATTACAAAATGATCCTGTGTGTGTGACTTTGTACTATTTTAAGAGCAATGACTCGTTATATTTTTATTTTAGTAAAACAATTCAGCTAATTTTGATCAAAAACTACTTACAATGCATTGAATTTGCTAGTGTCGTGAAAATATTTGTTATTTTTTGCACTTTTATAGCAAAATGAAATGCACTTTTGTGATTTTGGGAGGGACTTACTTCCATCTCACAGACACAGCGACTCAAAATCAATACAGTACGGGAAAAACAGTATATCTGGTCGCCTTATTAATTAGATATTGAATTGAAAAAAGGAAAACGACGAAGTTCGTTCTCGGTCGTGCACAACTGCACTTACGACTTTCAGTCAATTTGTTTTTGAAAACATTGACATAAAATCTATGAAAGTAGCTGCACTTTTTATCGACCTTCGTAAAGCATTTGACTACGTTCTTCATGATAGGCTGATTGACACATTAGCAAAAAATATTGGTTTCCTCATAATTACTTACTTTTTTTGTATAATTATTTAAGATTTATTTTTAATGCATCCATAAAAAAAAGGAATTAGCACTAGTAATTGACCCATAAAAAATTAAAGAATTTATCCATATATATTTTAAGTTCTGTAAATTATCCATAGTAAAAATAATATGCAACTCTGCA
>JAQFYB010007364.1:0-10917 GCA_034694085.1 Pogonognathellus longicornis
CTAACCATGTAACTTTCGGTGTCTTCAATTTGAGATGCAACTACCTGGATTTTATTTTCTTTCCCATCGTCCAGCTCCATTGGAGCCTCAACTACAAAATCCTCAACCATAATTTCGTTTCCTGATTCTTCATTTAATGCTTGTTTTGCAGCTGCCAAAATAACTTCCAAGAAACCTGCACCGGGAAATATTACCACATTTGCTACTTCGTGATCTTTCAAATAAGAAAGGTCATTTAAATCCCAAGTGTTCTGAAACACGTGATCTTCCCCAACCGCTAAAGCCAGTTTGTGTCCCAACAAGGGATGTAATGGTTTTGTTAAGGGCTCTGACTTGGATTCAATCCAATATTTCTGTCTCTGAAATGGATAATGTGGCAATGAAACTTTTTTCATATCATAACAATTATGTAGTCCTTCCCAATCAATTTCTATTCCTTGTAAATGCAACTTGGAAACAGCGTTTAGCAACGACACCCAATTTTCTTCGTTTCTTCTTATTGAAGGCAGCCAAAGAACATTCTGAGGTTCTAATCCTGACATGTTGGACATCCCCAGAGCCAATAAAATGGGATGAGCCCCGATTTCAATAAACACATTGCAACTTTGCTTGTTTAAAAATTTCATGCCTTTTGTAAAATCCACCTTATGTCGAGCATGATTTTTCCAATATTCTCCGTTCATATCACCCTCTCTGATTACCTCCCCTGTGGACCCAGACACGTAATGACAACGTGGTGCTCTATATTTGATTCTATTTGCCACATTACCGAATTCATCCAGAATTCCAATCATGTCACGGGAATGGAACGCATGCGAGGCAGCCAGCTGTTGGGTTTTTATATTTCTACCTAAGCATATATCCGCACATTTTTTCAATGTTGACTGCTTTCCCGCCACGACTATTTCATGCGCAGAATTAATAACAGCAATATCCAACCAGTCGTTGGCGTCATTTGTTTTCAATTCTTTAATAATTTCCTCAACACTTTCTTTGTTTGTCCGAACAGCTAACATTCCTCCTGAAGGTAAATTATGAATCAAACGACTCCTCTCAGATACAAGCTCTAAAGCTTCTTCTAACGTCATAAAACCTGCTGCAACAGACGCTGCAAACTCCCCCACACTGTGACCCAAAACATAATCAGGTTTTAATCCGATACTCTCCCACAACTTTAACAATCCATACTCCACACAAAATATTGCTGTTTGGCTGTAATGTGTTTCATCTAAATTTCCAACCTGAGATTCGCTCTGTTTCCATAATACATCTAATAGAGACGTTCCTGTATTTTTCATCAAAATCGCATTGCATCTATCAAATGCCTGTTTGAAAATAGGGCTTGTCTCATATAATGTTTTCGCCATTCCTGAGTATTGGGAACCCTGACCAGTAAAGAGAAAAACTTTCTTTGTTGTTTCATTTAGAGATACTTCTGTACTGCAAGGTTTATTTAATTTCTCTTTTATATCGCATAGGTCTTTAACAACAATTGCAAGTCGATGTTTAAAATGTTGTCGTCCTACATTGGATGTGTAACAAATGTCTTTGCATGTTAAATCTGGATATTTATCCAGATGGATGCGATATTTGTTAACTAAATCTTTCAAAGCATTTTCTGTTTTTGCTGACAAGGTGAGCAAATGATGTGTTCTGCCTACCTCGGCTGATTTCAGAACAAGTTTTGGAATCACAGGAGGCTCTTGTACAATTACATGAACATTAGTTCCACTAATTCCAAAAGAACTCACACCCGCCAGACGATATCTCTCGCTATTTTTTGCCCAGTTGGTAGTACTTGTCGGAATACATGCAGGAAGCGACTCTAAATCAATATTTGGGTTCACAACTGTCAAATTTCTGTGCGGCGGAATGAGCTCGTTTTTCATCGCCAAATTAACTTTGATTAACCCAGCAAGACCTGCAGCTGACTCGGTGTGACCAGTGTTTGTTTTTACCGAACCTATCATCAACGGTTTTTCTCTTTTCCCTTTGTAACCAGCAGAAATGGCGGCAAATTCAATCGGATCACCAATTGGTGTACCCGTTCCATGAGCTTCTACATAATCCACATCTTCTGGTTTCACTTTTGAAAATTTCAACGCATTTTTAATTGCAATTTCTTGACAATGTTTACTGGGTGTTCCAAAACTGGATGTTGTTCCTTCATTACTGAGTGCAGAACCTCTAACAATGGAATAAATTCTGTCGTCATCCCTTAAAGCATCCGATAATCTTTTTACCACCATTACTACTACCCCTTCAGCCCTTGAAAATCCATCAGCTGTTTCGTCAAATGTCTTACAATGACCATCTTTTGCAATAATTGGTACTTCGCTGTGTGGAAAATGATGAACCAATAAATTGACACCAGTCACTAAAGCTAAATCAGTTTCCCTTTTCCTTAAACTATCACATGCTAAATGCAAGGATACCATGGAAGAAGAGCATCCAGACTCGGCAGCAACATTAGGACCGTTTAAACCGAGAAAGTACGATACCCTTGCCGATGTGGCACTAAAAGCATTTCCAAGGATGACATGATGAAAATCTCGTCCCGTTGTGTTTTCTTTCAAGAGATGTTCGTATTCATGTGTCCAAATCCCAGAAAATACTCCAGTGTTGCTCCCCTTCAGTGTTTGTGGGTTAATGGCTGCATCTTCAAGAGCCTCCCAGGCTACCTCGACCATTAATCTTTGTTGAGGATCCATAAAAGCAGCTTCTCTTGGACTGATGCCAAAAAATTTGGCATCGAATTCGTCGATGGGACATTTGAGGAATCCCGCTTTAATCGAAGTGAATCGGGGATCATGAGTCAAATGTTCTGGAAGACGATCCAAAGGAATTGACGAAATTCCGTCACCTCCTGCTTGCAAGAGATTCCAAAATTCTTCAACGTCATTAGATGCGGGGAGACGACAGCTTTGCCCAACAATGGCAATTGAGTTTTTGATTTCATTTTGATATGATTTGGTAATTCCCTCTTTGATTTCAGCACTTTTGTAACCCGGCATGAACTTTTCAACCAACTGTTGCTTAATTTCCTGTTACGAGACAACAAATAACAATTTTAAAGTGTGTATTGTTATTAGTAATTAATTGTCCATATTTTTTAAATCTGACCTCATATTTGTTTAAACATGGTGATACTTCCTCGGAGAAAATTGTAAGCCAAATTGTGCTTAAGGTCTGCAAATGAATAAATCAGACATTGAGGTAATGATTTTGAAAATGTAAAAATAATTATTTCGATGAGTAAAAGTCTCACTGTCAATTCTTTCGATCCAGTTCCGAATAAATGAAGCCAAGGCTTTTCAGCCGATGAGTTCCATAATTTTGTACTGTATTTGTTAATAATAAAAGATTATTTTTTTGTAATTCTGTCCAAAGTATGTTAACATTTAATCTGCGATCATTTTGATTGCAATTAAAATTCCATTACGTTTTGATTATATTTGTACTAGTATTGGGTACGCTAATGGCTTTTCCGTAAGTAGCTGGATTTAATTTCACTATGTCTTCCTTTGTAATATTCTTAATAATAGTTTCTAAGTTTTCTGTGAATCATTAAAAATAATTTTTAGATACATCTCCAAAGCAAAAACAAGGAAAATTAGTTTTTACAACTAGTCGCTCTGTAGTAGTAGGTTTAATGTTTACAAGTCAATGTTAAATATACTTACTGCCCCCATTTTGGTTTGATTGAGCAATAATATTTGTAATTGTTTTGTAGATTTCATAGGAAGGATGGATTGTCATCAGAGAACAATCCAATTTCTTCGAATCTTCCATGCTGCTTGCGAAAAGCGATAAATATTTGCTCTCAAATAAGTCGTCACAGTTCTTGAGAATCTGCAAAATCCCAATTGAAAAGTAAGAAATCCGTTAAAAATTGGTTTCTTATGTACATTTAGTACACGTGTGAATGTAAATACCTAAGGATATACCTACCTAGTAATGGATAATACAAATAAAGGGGAAAATTAAAAATAAGGAATTTCCAGTTGTTCGAACTAATGACTAAATAAATACATTTTTACGTATAATTAAGTAAGTACCTACATAATTTTCCTCCTGAATAAGCTCAGGTACGTCACATTAAAATCCCTAAATAATTATAAAAGTTTTGTGTGTGTGAAATCATATAAAAAGGCTAATTTTTGTTTTTGTTACACTGAAAAAATAAATGGGAATCTATATTGCTAAAAATTCTCACGTTGTCTTTAGTAGAATTAAAACTTTAATTTAAATTAAACAAAAACTTACCAAGAAAGAAGGATCAGAGATAATGCAACACTCGTACATCGTCAAAGTCCAGGCAAACAACTTGCCCTCCTCTATAGCGGAAAGGTTATTAAATGTCTCATGTTTTCTTTCATAGTAAACCACGTAGTCAAATGTATCCCACAAAACAGACCTGAAAAAAGGGATTGCATGAAATGAAATGCTGCGTAGATGGTTTTCCTCAAAATGCAACAAATTCATTAAGAATGCCTCTTAAAGAGACGTTTGTATATGTATGTAGGTAGAAAACTCACTGAAGATGTTCAGGGACACTTGTTTCTACAAGGGCGACGATATCGGCTGAAGTCATAACTCTGCGAACAGATTTCATTAGCACGAGTGCCTGTAAAAACGTTTCTTGGTCAGCAACCACCGTTACCCAAGCTCTTCGTGGAGCTATAACAAAATAAATTAAAAAGAATTTTAAAATTATTTTAGAATTTATTTTCCTAATGATACTAAGGTATTGTTAGTAATGTCTTATTAGTACGAACAACGAAAGAAACGAGCAATTAATTCTCGAAGCCCCATCAAAGCAAGTACGGTATATTTTTTAGTTGATGATTAAAATATTTAAGAAAACCACTTCTATATACCAAACCAAATTTGTGAAAAATTCTTTAGACATGAAACGAACTATTGAGAAACTCACCTGCCATATTATCCGAAATTCAAAACCCAAACTTCGCTGCTAATGAATACCGATATGGTAGATGGATGTAGAAACTCCGTTGGCAGGAATTTTTTCAGAAGATTTTCACGAATTAATATTTACGAGTATGAAGGTAATAATAAAAATGTTTCCTGCCCAAGAAAAACTTAAATATCTTCAGTTTTCGGATGGGATGAGAGGTCCTTCAAGTAACCCTAGCCTTAAAACACAGTCTACCTGCAGGGAGAACAGTAAATTAATACTGATGTAGTGACGGACTATAAATACACAAACAACAAACCAGTGACCACTATCACCTGAAATAAAATTAAGACAAAATAAAAACAGATCTCTCTTCAAAAATGAAATTAACACCTACCTATCAAATTATTTATGTAGCAGGTATTTTTGAAATGAAATGAGCAATATTTGAATAAACTGAAGGTTGCTTTCAAATAAATGAAGTGATAATTATAGTTTGAATATCTAGTCAGCTATTACATGCTAATACATAGCTAATGGCTACTTGTTTTATAAATTATATAGTTTTTTATAATAAGTATTTTTAAAATTGCGTCTATGGATATTTTATGATTTAGTCAGTATCAAAATGTACTTACGAAACTGCAAACTTCGGATTTTAATTTGCTTGGTGTCTTATAGTTTGATTGAAGTAGCAACACATTGATATTTTATATATGTAATACTGCACGGAAGGACGATGGAAAAATTAGAATGTAGTTTTGACTACTGTTGTAGGTGTAAGTATGTGAAATGAAATAAATTCAGGTGAACCGTTCTCTTTGTTTATATAAGCTCTCATTTTCCGCCGTTAAATACATATATTCCATAAATCTTGACACTTAAACTTTTTACTCCAAATAATTCCACAACCTTGTGCTTTTTACCAATTTTAAAGTTTACACGCATATATCACATTGTGTAGTGCTATAGAAGCAATTTCAGATGAATATAATTACTTTACTGTCTAATGTAAGCCCTATAATGATATTTGTATATTATTCCTAAACATTTTTGTAGTTAAACGCATTACTATTTTACTCACAGTACAGTAAAAACAGCAATCATTTAAGGAAAATTTGAAATTTTTTAGTACTTCATAATTCTGCCGTTTACGTAGACTTTACAAAGTTCTAATACCAGACAGACTGTGTATCTCTCTGTCTCTGTCCATGTACGTGCTTTCGCGTTTCTTGTCACTACTATTTAAATTTAAACCACACCATGCATTATAAAATGCCGTTTAATAAACAATTTTTTTTTTAATTTAGAAGAAATGTTGCCCACCCAGTATCATTACACAGACTAGCTCCTACTGCGTGCCCTATTTCAAAAATACTCAAATCAATCAAGGCCGTATCCAGGATTTGGTTTCTTGGGTGCTTCAGAAAATAAAAGTGAAAGTGCAACCACCTGGTTTTACGAAATGAGAAGTTTCGGTATTTGACTATATTATAATTATGAAAAGGCAATCACAACAATATTGTGTAAATTATTTTTATTATCACTCTATACATTTATTATTTTAGGTAGGTAATTTTTAATTTTACAATTAATGTGCAATTTAATTATTGAATTCTATAATACTATACAGATGTTAGGAGATTGATAGTTGCTTCTATACGCAACTGTCGTGTCTTTCACAATAAATAAACCTGAATTTATTTGTATAGGTCTGCAACTAGTCTCACATTTCCGTTGATATTTATTCGTGATGTTTTTCCATCGCTTCAGTAGACTTGATGACGTCGTATGCATATACCTATGCAGCTTGTGGGATAAACATCGCCGCACACAATAAAGCTATAACTGTAAATGTTGGAGAAATCAAATACAAGGGCATAATATGGGTATCCACAAATTTCCGCCATGGAACATCTCAAAAAATGATTAGAAAATGCATAGTAAAGTCCAATGAAAATTGCAACAATTCCAGTGACAAGTATTAAGATGCGGAGTCCCAACAAAAGCCAATCAGACCGTGTATAAAACTTGGTTTGATATTTCTACGTCATTCTTCCTTTTCAAAAGTTTCTGAAACACAGGTATGTTTGGAAAATAAAATATGTATTTTATTTTCCATTTTTTGGATCAGCAGAAATTTGATTTTAAATAATACCACGAATCTGATTCCACAATTCAAATTCTCATTCAAATTAAAAAGAAAGATGATTCAAAATATTGTCGTATTGCAATCATACATTATCTTAAGATTGCAATTTTTGTTTATTTTTCTGATTTCCGATTCCTTAGTTGCAAACAAATTATTTTGTTTGCATGGGCTCAAGAATAATTTAACTTGTTTCCTTTCCGCAGCAGGTCCATAGATGATTATCATTCCGAAGAGGAAACATTTTGTGAGGATTTATTTGTATGGAGCAGATATAATAGAAATTCATACAAGGTATGAAGACGGTATTTACGGTATACAGGAGGTTGACAAATGGGCAATTGTCCCCTCCCAAAATCCCCCAGGAGTTATTTTACTGTAGAACTGCAAAAATCACGAAATTTTTTACATTACACGGGTTAAAACTGACTGGCATATATGTAAACAATGCTAGCACGGCCGTATCCAGAAATCGATTTCGAGGAAATTATTATTCCCTCTTTTGTCTTTATATGTTGTTTCCATATTATGCTAACGTTAAAAATGCTGAAATCCAACAATCAAGACTCTTGATTGATTCAAGAGTAAAGTAAGGTGGCGCAACGGGTGGGCGATGAATGAATCAGCAATAAAACTTTGTAATTTTAATTTATTAGGCAGACATTGAGGTGTGACCTGTGCGACTATTTAATTACAATTGTTGCAGTTATTTAAATAGTAAAATGCAGGAAAAGAAAAACTAAGAAATACTAAAAGTTATAAGAATCAACTTAAGAGAGCTATACTAATTAATTTATTACTTAAATAAAGACTAAAAATGAATAAATACAGGTTCTTATCTTTAGAACTAATTGGTAAAACTAATTATTTTTCTCAGTTAAATGCGCAAATTAACTACGAAATATACATCATTACCCCTAACCAATTGTCAAAAAAATCATACTACCTGAATCACCTCACATATTTACATATCTACATTTTATATGTTGTGAAATTTCTTTTAGTTTACCCATTCTCGTTTTATAATATCAATAACAAAGGAAAACCATTCTAAATATAAGGGTTGTCATCAATTTTCTTTATTGTATTCAATTCCTAAATTGTCAATTAACCCTTTGTCTTTAGCAAATTTGACTTGGCGTTTGAAAATGTCTGAAGGAAGGGGAATCAATTTTTCAACGTCTGGAACAACTTCAAGCAGCTTTGCACTCAATTTGAAAATTCTTTTATTTTCTTTCAAAGCATATTTAAATATCGGGCTGACTCCTAAAATAAAATCTGAGGGATCGTTCACACCGTAACTTTCCATGAACATTTTCATCATTTCATCTTCCACTAACTTTTCAGTGAATTCTTTTTCGTCGACCAATGTAATGTGAAATCCCAACTCACTAGCAATTTCAATAGCTTCGGGTGATTTCATTGGATTAGACACCACAATATTGTACAATCCTAATTCAGCTTGATCACTGAAAAATATTCTCGTTGATATTTTCGCTGCCACATCTACTGGTATAGAATACCACCCTCCAGGAATATCTAGAAACATTTTTAGACGCCCCGAAGCAAATATAAGGTTCATAATAAAATTTGTGTCTGTTGTGAAATGACCTGTTTGACTATGACCTGCCAAAGTAGGGAATCTGAGCACAGTGCATGGAATTCCTCTTTTGATGGCCAGTCCCATGAGTTTCTCTCCCACGAATTTTGTAAGAGAATAACCCCCGTCAATCCCTTCACCTTTGTTTTCTTCGGAGGGTAACTCCTGAGAAATGCACCCATCCTCACCTAATATATTGGCAGCAGAATATGACGATGCAAAAGTGATACGTTTTGCCTTTAAAACCGAAGCAAATTTCAATACTTCGCGCGTACCCAACACATTTACAGAACGGATATCCTTGTTACTTTTTGATTGTTGGTACTTTTCTATATGGTTTGCTTTGACTGCACAATGAAAAACGGCATCCACACTTTTTGCTAATTTTTCGTAATCACCTGGCGTCATTCCTAAGCAATCCTCGGCAACATCTCCTAAAACCACGGAAACATTTTTCAAAGGAGTAGAATCGGAAAGGTCGAATTTTTTCAGATTCTCCAGCAACCTTTTCTCGGCAGCTTGCAAAGATTTTGCGCGTATTAGACAAAAGACTCGAGTATTGTTGTTTTTTATTAACTCGGTCAGTAAATAAGGCGCTAGATGGCCTGTTACACCAGTAAGCAAAATATTTTGAATATTTGAAGCACATACTGCTTCTCCTATTTTACACACTGAATCGGGAAGAATGGAATCCTGTACAGATAATGCAATGCTCTCAATTAAACTTATTTCATTATCCTTTTCAGACGAAACGTTTGCTGAAATGGTCAACTCGGCTAAAAATTTACTCAGGGTATTTAGAGTAGGATAATCCAGCAGTGAAGTTGGGTTGAGTGTTAAATGCTTTCCAAAAATATGTTGTAACTTATTTCTCATCTCTACCGCCATCAAAGAGTCCAAACCCATATCAGAAAAAGTTTGATGCTCGTCAACCGTTTCTGATTCCGGGAGTTTTAAGGTTTGTCGAATGATACCTTCGATTAACTTTTTAATATAAAGTGTTCTTTCCTCCTCGTTCAATTTCTCGATATCGTTCCAAAACTGATCAGCTTGTGCTGAAGATTTAATATCAGTTGTGATATCTCCATCCAATAGCTCTTTTACCATATTCGTCAGCGCGGGAAAAGCTTGCACAAAAACATTGAAATCCATTTGAAGTATACCCACCTGTAAAATTGGCCGACTCATGCAAAATTTGAGGGATGCAATTCCCTGAGCTGGAGAAAATGGCTTCAAACCAAAAAGACCATCTTTGCCAAATGCGGTGTTAGTTGCTGCACCAACTTCAGACCAGGCACCCCAGTTAATGGTTTGCGTAGGTAGACCAAGTGAATGTCTGTAATAGGCCAAAGAATCCAAAAACATATTGGCCGCTGTATGATTACTTTGAGCTAAATTTCCCATAATGGCGACCATTGACGAAAATAGAACAAAATGTTCCAGTGGTAAATTTTTAGTCAAATGGTGCAAATTCCAACCTCCTTGAACTTTTGCATTAAAAACTGTCTGAAATTTTTCCCAAGTTTGATTCGCAATAACTCCATCTGACAAAGTACCAGCGGAATGGATGACACCTCGCAAAGGTGGCATTTCCGCTTTAATAATTTCGAACAGTTTTTCACATTGTTGTAAATTCCCGACATCAACCTGTCGCGCCAAAACACGACAACCTTTCGTGCTTAAACTTTTTAAAATTTTATCAGTGTTTTCATCTGGAACAGTTCTGCCAACTAATACAACATTCCTTGCTCCACATTTGACCATCCATTTCGCCACTTCTAACCCGATTCCACCTAAGCCACCCGTGACAAGGTAAGTTCCATTTTCATTGAACATCAAATCATTCGTGAAACGTTTACCCAGGCTGTCTATCAATTCCGGCATAGTTACTACAACTTTTCCTATATGTTGCGCCTTCAGAAAATAATTAAGAGCGTCTTTAATTTGAGAAATGAAAAATCTTGTGTAAGGAAGCGGTTTAATTGTTTTGTTCTCTACAAATGTCTCCATTCCATTCATCAGATCTCTGAATTCATTTCCCTCTACTTGAGCCTCCAAATTCACGATCGTGTATTTTACATCGTCACGAAGTTTGGCAACATCTTCCGGCTGCCAGATATTTACTTTCCCCATTTCCACAAATCTAGCATTGAGTGCACAAGCTTTTAAAGAAGTTTCCTTAAATCCCTGACCAGTGAGGGAATTCAAAACCATGTCAACTCCTCTTCCATTAGTAGCTCTTGATATTTC
>JAQFYB010007365.1:0-10917 GCA_034694085.1 Pogonognathellus longicornis
TGTTGAATATCAAAACTACCGGCAATAAATAAATAGGGAATAGAGGGATAAGATTAACTCAATTTATAGTCAATAAGTTCCGAAATATACTTCTACATGCGTTCAAACCTTAGATATAGTAAATATTTTAAAAGCTATTGAAAGTGTGGTATTTTTAACCAATATTTACACTTATTAGGTATACAATATTATTTAGATGAAGCGACTTATAGATGATTTTAGTGTAGAGTGTAGGCCAATTTTTATTGTGTGATTTGACATATACACGCATCCCTACTATTAGGATAAATGTGCCAGTTATGCTGTGTTTGATAAATAATGCAGTGGAGATTTTTTGTTTGAATTATAGCTAGAGGATCATGAGACAAAGATAATAAAGCCAGAGATGTTGATTAGAGTCACTAGCTGAACTACTGCATTGCTTATTATCACATTATGCATAACACAAGGGAAGGTAAACCTCAATTTCACAGGATTGTAGTTGCAAAGTGGAAGGATATTAAACTGATGATACAATGTCATTACGCTGCTGGCAATCAATGTTCACCTAATTGTCACCCTGTCTATATGCATTCCATATTGTAACTTTAACATTTTGAGTCATGTGTATTCGTATTCTATATTATATTTTGTACAATATGTGTAGCCTGGTTCTGGCTGTCCTGCTAATTAGTCGCTTGATTACTTCGTCGAGTATTGGATGCACAAGTGCCTGGGAGAATAACAAACAAAACAAGGCTTGAAATAAGTTTTTATTATTAAGTGTGCCGGCATGAATTAGTTTCGAATTTCATGGAGAATTACATGAGACGAGGAAAGTTTCATGAATGAATTAGTGAATTATTTCATTAGTGGGGAACAATAAATTAGTTAAAAGAGATGCACTGGAAATAATTCAATACAACATTAGAGTGCACATAATATTAGCTAAGTACACTAAATAGTAATTACTACAATATGAAGATGCAGTTGAAATGTTTGTGTGGAGTGTTTGGTTTCATGGAGAACTTATTTGCAGGAGTTTTGGGTTCGTGGAAGTTCGAACCTCAAGTTCGTTAGTTTGAGGAACATCCTTTCAGACTTCCACACTTGAATTGAACATGCACACTCACGACACGACGACTAAAATGTTTCCTTCCTGCTATTTATAATGCGATCTACATTCTCGAATCTATATAAATACATTCTGCCACTCCATTTGAGTAATCTAGCGCCGCTGCTCTAACATCTTCCACTGTGTCGCACTACAGAAATACTTTGTACTCGCTTACATCCTACGTTCAACGTTATGGGCATATGAACTCTTTTCTGACTCTTATGTTCTACTCATATTATAAAGTACACACTACACCTATGTGCCATGTTCCTACCATATTTCGGATAGTTCACCGCATCCCATACACATCCATTCCGACAAGCACGCCAACTAACGTAGCTCCTTCCTCTACACTCCACACACAATCACACAATGTTGCAGAAAGAGCAGACCATCCAGCGCCAGACTACTTATATACTAGTTACATTACATCACATAATTATATATGAATTAAACTTTACTCCCAATTTTTCTCACAGCTCCACACACACCCGGCAAGTCTTTCTCTCCAAATACAAGTCTATCACCATCTGCATAATTCTGCACAGCAATACTACACTGTCATACTTTGTGCAAAACCAGCATTATATAGCACAAAACTCATTTCTACCTAATTCTGATCCATGGCAAAAATGTACAACCGGCTTTTCGCAAATTATTTTTTTATTAACGCTCCACATGCAGCCATTCAGCTTCTCTGCATTTGCCTAACCATTTTCACAAATCGGCAACATTCATTCAAATAAAATGTGCTCTGTGAGAACACCCTAAAGACTAGTTTTGCAAAACACTCGTTATTAAAGCACTCTTCGGTGTTTCTACTTAAAATGCCCTTTTTCTGTTAAATAACTATTATTATACATGAATTATACATATTGTCCACATGTTCGTAAAATGCAAAAACATTAGTATCAAATTTTCTAAAATTACAATGTAAAGTATTATTGCTGTGTGCAAAAAAGAGTGGGTAGACAGAAAAGTAGGAAGTATTGTGTTGCTACAATCAAATAGTAAGTGAGAAAATAAAAAGGTAGTACGTAGTAATGTCATCCTTGCAATAATGTGATTTTGGAGGAAACTTTTATTGCATCGATATAAAATATAAGATTTATTGCAATAATTTGTCTTGGTCTATTACTTATATTGTAAAGCCTCAATAGATTTCTTACTGTGTTACTCGTGTATTAGAGATAATGATCGTTGTCGTTTGGATGTATGATATATTATTGGAGTAATAGTCAAAATATGATCTATGTCGGTAATTAAGATAAAGACTAGCACTCTCTCACAGCCTTTTACTCTTTATAATCGTCCACATACATGAACTTCATCCTTACAGCAGCAGGTTGGTCTGCCTCCATCTCAATTCATTTCATCACGTTTATTTTTCTCATACCAGAACCCAACCTAATCCAAAAACCCTGCACTATATGTTAAAACTTGCTATTATAATATAATTCTGAAATGTATTTCCTGTAGTGGAACTGTCATGATCATGATATTTACTTTATTTATTTTTCAGTCCCAAGTAAATGAATTTAACAAACACAATACATATTGCTATTTTGCTTTTTAATTCATGTTATAAATATTCTTAGAGCCAAATCCATCATAATATGCAATTACTAATTATTAATTTCATCATCATTATAAATGGTAGTTCATTAACAACAAATTTATGATAATAATTCTTATTATGTTGTATAGTGTATCACATGTAACGCTTGACATTTTAAAAATTTCGACATTTTAAATAAGAACCTTTTGTGATTGATATAGAAAAATTTCATGTTCCAATGCTTATAAAAATGAAATCCAAAATCTAAAATGTATGTAACTTCTGATGCTACTTAAATTATATGTAAATGAATGTTATACATCGGTTTTATGTATAAATCAGTTAGAACCGAAAATAATATAGTACTAAAATACAAAGCCTATTTAATATTAAAAAATACACACTACGAAAAGCCAATTTGATTTTTTGCAGCGCTATATATAATGACTGGAATAGTTTATGATTTGTACTTGAAACTGGAATTTGAGTATTTCTAAGTACCTATATAGCTCTAAATATTGTAGAGATATTTTGTATGCGTTTGAGCACACTTTAGTTGTGAGAGGAAAGAGTTTGAAAAGAGTGTGTATTTATACACAACCCCATTTCGACCTTTGTTTAAATTTGGGTGATAAGACACTACATTGTCATAATGTGTAGTAGAGTGTATTGGTGTTGCAGTAGCGAAGGAAAGAGAGAGAGGCACCGAAGACAGAGCGGAGAGCGGGACGGCAGGAGTAGGACAGAGAGACAAGTTTAAGTAGAAGGCTCGGTGTATTTACAATGGGAAAAAGTGGGTATGAGAAAATCGTGCAAAGTAGAGTAAATTACAGGCGGGAGTAGCGTAAAGAGACTGGCTACGGAGAAGATGAGAAGGTATTATTATCTCGATAAAGACATAGGAAGGAGGGGTATTGGAGAGGTAGATATTTTTGTGTATTAGCGTGTAGGAGAGTAAAAAGTTGTCAAGTGTGTACATTACCTATACACGAAGGAAGTGAAGTAGAAAGGAGGAATAGGAGAGATAAAAAATAAAAGGAGGTACAGTCTCATCCCAAAAGTACATTTATGTTGCATTCACAACGTCGACTACAGCCAAAGCGTACAGTGCGAAATGGAGTGACTTGACTTTGCAAAAGTTGACTGGAAGGATTGCAGTTTAAGTTGAATTGCACTAACATAACATTTCCTAATGTAACGTAACGTAACTTAATGCTACAGAAGACTGTCAACTGACTCCACTGTGCCACCACCACTCCTTACGTACACCGCACCACACCACTCCACCACTATGCACTACCATCCCGACTCTCTGCCTCTCCTCCGTCAACTGCTACATTACATACAACTACAACTAACTTTCTGTACACAGCCAACTAATCCGAACAACTAAGTCGGTTTATAAAGAAAGAAAGCTCCAAGTACATTACACTGCATTACATCTATTGCATTGCATCACACTGCATACATACAGAGTATGGATATTATGATATAGCAGTTAAATAGATAGATAGACTGTAATAACGTAATATTGCCTTTCTTCCTTGTCTACCCGACCACTCTCGTCTCATCTACACAGCCATCAGCCCATCACACATCCACTCACTCCATCCCATTGCACTCCCAGAAGTATATCCATACACAATACACACAGCCATAGCCACCACTATACCCGTCACCGTCACCCGTCTACACACATACACATTGCATACACATTGCATACACGTTGCATACACATTACATACATATTACATACATATTACATAATATTATATATATTTACACAAACCCCCAGCACCACACTAATACGACCCGCTGTATCTAATATTATTTTACTAACTACATATACATAATACATACGACCATAACACATACGAGACGATCACACGATACACCATACACTTTACACCACTACTACAGATACTAATGCTTCACTCAAACTACCACTACCAACGACGACTACACGTTTCCATCTAATATATTGCGTATATATTATTTTATTTGCATGTCCTGTGTATTATGTGTATGTACTTAGACTCTCTGCAACTACTTTCTGCAGTAAACTGTGTAAAGGCGAAAGACTAAATCGTAAATACAGTGTAAGAGCCAGCCTTCGCGAAAAGTTTAGCCTCGTTTCATCTTGGCAGGAGTCAACTCACTCATATTATCCTACCAGTCTAAATAGGAAGGAAATAATGAAAATACAGGCAATGTGATAAGATGAATAAGATGTGATCAAATCATTCTAGTCTCCATCCGAGTCTTCTTCTACTAATAATGTAGCTACACACAAAACGCACACTTGCATCTTCACCAATATGTACATACATATATTTATACCTTAATACCTACTGCTACTACACAACACTTACCATCATCTTACTCCTACCTACTAAATACAACAACTACACAACAATATTATAACCAGTAGCCAACTCCACTTTCCATTCTATACACATAGTGCCTGTCTCAACCAATGTAATAGCATCACTCAGCCACAACCAAATATAAAATTCAGTCTCCAGAGAAATGAATACCTTTTTCGATCGTGTGAGCATCTTCAATGCAGACATATTTAGGCAGTGGGACAACCTACCCACCACACGTTCTGCAACTTCAACATCTTATGCTATACCAAATCAAATCTATTATTGGCTTTACATTAAACATCACAAGAAATGAAATCATGATCACCAAATCCAATAGTAATTTTTTATACCATTTTGTAGTTACATTTCTTTATCCCACTCCCAGCTTGACTTAAATGAGCAAAATCGTTCTTTTTATTATTACTGGGTTTAATACATAGTATGCTGTAGAGACGTTAATTGACATTCTGAGAACCATAGAAGTATTTTTAACAGGAATTACATTTCAGAGAGCTAAACATTAGCTACAAGCAACGCTATTTCATAAGTAGTGTTAAGCATCAGGGTGACGGCACCTATTTTGTTTTGCGGCAAAACATTGCATCGGCTTTTGAAAAACTGCAACTTTTTCGAAAAACTTAAGTAGTATAAATTAAACTTACAAAATACAGCTATGAAAGTTATCAACATTTATTTTAATCTGAGTTTCTGTTCAAAAGTTATTGCCAAATCAATGAAAAAACAGTGAAATGAGTAAAATGGTCCCCCGTCACCTTAATCTAGGTCGAATGTTCGCAGTATTGTAAGTAAAGTATTTAATTGTAAAAACATTCCCGCATTGTAATCTTTATGCCCATTTCAGATTATTGAGAGAAATTGATATAAGTGGTGCATTTAGGGGGGCATAGGGGGTTGAAGTCCCGCCCCCAAATTTTTAGACTTTATACTACATTAAATCAGGTCTCTCCCAAAATCCCAAAAACGAGATTACTTTTGCCTTAAAAATACAACAAATTTTGCGCTAAGCGCGATTTTGTTGCAATTTTCATTGATTGTCACGTAAATTAGTGCCAATTTTGGCCCAAATTGCTAAAAAAATTGTGATACGCGCGATTTTGTTGCAATTTCCATTCATTTCGACCTAAATTTGGGCAAATTTGGGAAAAAATTGTTAAAAAATTTCGCGCTGTGATCGATTTCAATGCAATTTCCATTGATTTTGACCTAAATTTGCTAAATTTTTGATTGACGTATATAGCTAAGGATTACTCAAGCCCCCCTCAAATGTGTGACCTGGATACGCCCTTGTGTGAGTATTGCATTTGTTATGTAAATTTAAAATGTTAGCCCGTCAGTTTCTGTTGCTCTCTTTGCATCATTAATAATGGATTGAATTGGATCTGTATATAATTTCAATCATCAAGTTATAATTGGTAGTACAACGGGTTAAGGAAATGATTAGCTAAAAAATTTCTTCTACTTTTAAAAGCGACTGAATTAGCTTCAGACCTAGTCTGAAGTTAAATGAAAATTTTGGCGATATAATCCGCATGAATACTACTATTTACAAGAGTATTATTACAAAATTATGCGTATAATTAATACCGTAGAACCATGAACTAATATTTTTATTCGGGTAAATTTAATCAGACTAGAATTTTTTGGCATTTGAACTGGTTTAAAAATGATTAGTAATAATAGTAAAAATTTAATATATAGTGCATCAATGTACATATGATTGATGAGTCTTGGCTAATCTAATATTTATTAGTCATAAGAATAGTTGAAAACTTGGGTAAATGTGGACTTGTTAATAAAATATAGAGATAAAAGCAGTTTGTGAAACAGGGGTAGCTATAAAGATATAATGATTGCAATTATGAAGGCAATGATGAAGGGCGCAAATAGAAGGTGAGTATAAGTGAGGTAAGAGTGTAGGAATGTCGGGCATAATGCAGAATGCCCCGTGATGAAGATTTCTTTGGAGAACAGAGATTGTATTTGTGTGTGAAGGGCGAGCAAATGTTTTTGAGCCCTGTCTTGGATTAGAGTTTGTGTGTGCGGAGTGTGTAGAAGAGAGGCCGGGTAGTATGAGTGCATAGGTCGATTTGGAATACACGGTGAGTGTAGAACTCGGGAACTCGGAGAGCGTTTTGCTGGGCCGGTCTTTTTAGCGTTGTGACTAAGATTCTGACAGAAACGGGCAACGTGTAGAACTCGACTCTCAGTTTCATTTTCGGTGTCAGAGCATCCAGTCCTACTATTCCTCGACTCGACTCAAAACTCAACTCTTGAGCTTCTCACTCGTCTCACGTAGACATTGGGCACACAACAGTCGTCCTCTCCGTATCGCGACTCACTTTCATTTCTACACTTACGACTACCAGGACTTTCTGAAAATTGCTTTGATTCACGTTCCATTTCTTTTTACCTTGTCGTTTTCTTCATTATCACTACTCCAAATTGCTGTCTTACGAGCCGCCAATTAGTGATGAGAACTAGCAAGGGATTTCAACCGCTCTTCAACAACTTTACACCATTTTTTCTTACTTTCCGTTCACTTCAATCCGAAATTCGGGTGAAAAGTGAGTAAAACATTTACAGTAAAGTAAAGCCGCCGCTGCTTTCTCAAATGCTGGTGTTACATACAGCCTACGGAAATCTCAAGGAAAAGAACTGAATGCTATTGTTGCACTTGAAGGAATTAAAGACATCATTTGTGTGAAAAACTACTAATCCACAGAATCAACTTGTCGTTGTAGATCACAGTCTAATAATAAATACTCACTCACACGAGTCTGGCTCCATTTACAACTTTACAACCAGTGCAGTTCCCAGAATACATGTTGTTCTTTTCTCGTAGCACGTAGAAACCACAGTGAAAAACCACTAGCCTATATTTACACGCTGGATGTAAATGGATTTTACTTAAACATCAATGTGGAATGCTTTAACAGAGTTTAACAAAAACAAATAAACTCAGTCAGTAAGCACTAAGTTAAATAAAGAAATCAAAAGTGGTCGACCGAGAATTCAATCTAATTGTCTTCAATTTCTAATTAGAGTCAAATGCAGCATGGTCGAAAGTTTATTGATTCACACTCGCATTCTCACCTTTAACTCTTCATAAATTTTAAGTGCAACTTCTAATAAATACTTCATAGCGGCTAACTCCATTATACCTCAACAATTACCATTCATACCTGAATAAACAACTAATTACTTGCTTCGCACGATTTCGTCTTCAGTATATTATACATATACATATTGTGTAAGAGTGCATCGAGTGGTGTGTGGACAAAATATAAGTTAATAGTATAATTAACGGTGTTGTGAATTATTGGTAAAGTAAGCCATTGCAGGCCGTAACTTATTCTAAGATAAGAAACTATATCGGTAGCTAAATAGTTCAGGTTTAGAAATAGGAAAATTACACGACACTGTGTAACTCTGCATAGGATATATTAAACAATACTTACAATCCCCTTTTTAAATAATAGCTCTAGCTACCACCTACTAGATAGTGAAAATTGGCTAGGTATATAGAAAAAGCTTTGATCCCGTAAAAGTACTGCGGTGCAATCAATTGGAAACTTTTCCCACGTAATTACTCGCGTTGAAACTGAGAGAAAAAAAGTTATTAGACTTATAGCAACTAGCTCTTGTTTCATTTTCGTGTGCTTGTTAAATCGTATTAGTTTCAAACATCAATCGCTGAGCCATATAATAGGATAATAGTAGGTATTACTAGTGTAGGGGTACAATTGAATTAACATTGTGTAGACATACAGTTCTAATCCATTTATAAAGGGATGATCGTCTCAATTTCCAGGATAAACAAAAATAATCAGTTTACTTGTGCATGGTAACATTCGGCAGTGCGGCAATACAATACGACCGGTGTATGTCCAATCCAAGCACCTATAGGAAAAGCATTAATTGCACGGTCCTTGTCTCTCTGATAACATCTTTATTAATGAATATTTAATCATCAGCCGTGAGTTCATGCAATTGAGTCCGTGAAATAGTGTGTGAATATCTCCGTGAAAGATTGTCACTTAAAATTCAATACGAGAAAGCAACAGTTTCTGCTTAATTACGTGTTGTAGACGACCCGGTATATAGAAATATAAGTACTCAGCTCCTTTAAATACTAAGTAATAGCATTAATAAATAATTTTCATGAGTAGCTACTCTAAAAGGTGTATTGTTTGAATTTGAACAGTCATCTCTAGTGAATATTACTGAATGATAGGCAAACTACTAAGAAATACATAGTGAGTGATGTGAAAAATTATTATGCATGTCTGTAGTATGACTATACATGCCAATGACGGAATTCAGCTTAAAATATTCGACGAAACGAAAAAAGGAGCAACAGCGGCAGAAACACCAAGCACCAAAAGGAAACCTCCACTCCAAGTAGCCCCAAATCATTGTCATTGACAGCCACTACTGAAAATAGTGCAATACTTTACAATAATTGTCCATTCTACTGTCTGGAACAAGTAAATTGGTAAGTACACCCGTTAAAAAATTGTGATAGTTATCAGTGCGTGTTCTCCGTACAATTATCAGATAGTATCCAGCAGACCTGGTGTGGATCGTAGCAAGTTCGATCGTTATTTGACAGCCAGCTAATTAGACATTTTGAGAAAAAGTATACCTCAATCTAAAACGTTAAAGTATAGCAAGTTGTTATAGTTTAACGTTTTAGGTTTAGGTATTATTTTTTTAAAGTGTCTAATTAGCTGGCTGTCAAGTACCAATCGAATTTGTTTGCAACAATCCACACTATGCCTGGTATCGAGTTTCTTTAACAAATTATCCATAAAATTATGACACATGCATAGTGTGATAGGTATTGTATTTGAGAAACTTGATTATGCTTCAATTTCTTCTTATTCCTTCCGAGTCAACACTAAGTGGAAAAATAATTACAGGGAAACATTTTTCGTGATATTACTGAGATCATTGATGCTAAAGACTACATTGTAATATGAAGGGGTTTAGATATAATAGAAAAGAAAGGAGGTGCATTGCGACGAACAGTGAGAGTGATGCACTTTGTAGAACGAATAAATGTGTGAGAGTAAAACGAATCAATCTGTCCATTGAAACTCTTATGGGTGCGAGAATACTCGAACTGAGAAGATAAATGAAAAAACGTATAGATATTGCATGTCTATGTATATAGGAAAATGTCAACACCATCATTTGAGAAGATTTATAATTTTATTACAGTCAATCACTTTTCTTGCATGTATAAATTACATTTGACAATTTTATGAAACCTAACATTGACCTTTAAATCTTCCACTTGCTGTCCAAACATCGATTCCGTGAGTAGATACCAATATGGTAAAATGTGAGAGTCATGAATGAAATAGTGCGAACATTCTGGTAATACGAATGTACGGTAATACACAATCTAGTCAAAATTTAGTAGTGTAGTGTATTAGATATAATAATTATCTATGTTTGCTTAAAAATGTTACGATCATCGAAAAAATGTCTATGAGCTTATCTGAATAGTTTTTTGAAATTTGTAGCAAATGAGAACAGGGTCAAAAAATGTAAGTTATAAATCACACACACAAGGGACAATATACAGCAATTGCAGCTATTTTCAACATCTTAATGGCATACACGTTGTTTGAGTTGAAACATGTAACCAGAACATACAATTAACTCTTTTATGTGTCTGAGCGCAAATGTACTACTGCTGCTGCTGTTTCTGGCTAGTACAAAGTTTCGAATTGTGCTTGATGCATTTAGGTAGTTGTTGGTTTCCAGTATGTAGGTAGCTTTGACTCAACACTTACCTACACAACATTTTGTAATTTGTACAGTATGCATTGCAAGTGTTATGTTACAAAATTGTTGTTTAAAGT
>JAQFYB010007366.1:0-10916 GCA_034694085.1 Pogonognathellus longicornis
AGTATGCTGTTTTTATTTAACTTTACTTTTACTAACACATCTTCAGAGAATAATATAGATGCAACATCAACCACCACTATACTACTCCGAGAGTATTAAAGTATACACACAGAAAACTTTACACAAAAACTCCAGTTTGGTTTCGTTGACTTTGAAATAAATTTTGAGTTGGTCGAGTCCTGCTGGTTGGCTTGTGCATTGCATCGCGAGAAGAACTTCACTTCCACAGTGGCTTTCATATTATACTGCAAGGGTCTTTTCCTTTCTTAAGCTTGAAGAAAAGGAAAGAATCCTTAACTACTATTCTGCTATACAAGCTTTGGTGTGCGTGACCCTATTGAGGTCACAAAGTGTCATTAATCTATCGTTGCTCTGCGTGAGATTTTTTTCCGAGACGGATTTCCAGTTTAGAAAACAAGAAGAAAAATGTTATTGGGCAATACAAAGTTTGCTGTGGCTATTACTTACACACAAAGGGAATTTATTTGGGTAGAGCTTGCTTTGATGTCTCTGATGCTTCTCTCGGATACAACAAGATATGACATGGCAAGGGTGTGTTTTACTATATGTCCGTAGTTTCTATCCATCCATGGGTATTATACTAAGTGCAACACATACATATAAAATTCAAGTGTCCCATAATATTGAGGTTCGCTTGTTTGGTTTCGTTTGTTTGGGTTGGGAGCTCGAGTGTCGATTCAAAATAAGAAATGTGTATGTATAAAAGCATATCTGTGCAAGTGTAGATTGTCCACAATGTGTGAAGATTTAAGAAATGATTAAATAACAAGAATTACGTACACCCACAATGCTTTGCCGACGGAGAAATCCATTTGAGTATGTAAACAACATCGGAATAATTCTCAGGTAGTGTAAAAAAACCAGGCGCGATTCAGTTGTAGTGCTCGGTAGTGACCATCAAGGAAATAGCACTTGAGATTTAAGATCCGGTTTTGAAAAACACACACTCTTCTTGTTGTTGATGGGAGACATGGAGGTTCGCGTGTACAAAATGTGTATCCCTGTCCATTTACTGCAAATTTTACAAGTGTTTCTAAATAAATGGATGTAGAATACTTATGCAGACACTGCAATACATACAAGAACTCCCTGTCTCAAGTAAATTGTACACTTGTGAAGTGAAAACGGAAAAACTGATTCACACTTCACGAGATTCGCACGTTTCACAAATATTTAAGTTGGGGATCAATAGATAAGCTACTCAATTAATGGATGAAGGACACTTATCAGCATCGCAGACAGGATATGTACCTACCACACCGTCATGTACTTAAGAGCTACTGGTTTTTGTAAACTCACAAGATTGAAGATGCATTTTTACAGTAATACATAATTCTTTTCTTTTGTGTCTCTGTTATACAAGTACATATAAAACCAGAAACTTCTTGTAGGTATAGCTCGAGCGAGAGTTATTTAAAATAAAGCTCTTATGTCTTAGTCTTACGAGTTTTTCATCCATGCGGAAATACAATACATCCACTAAAGCAAGACAACATCAAAGTTTGTCACTGAGAAAATACGATAGTCCGATGTTTATTATCCTTTTCGTTTTCAATTGTGTACCGTACACACACATTGAGTTCATCAGTGCTTTACTTTTGACTGTTGTGTGTGTGTGCTGGCCACCCTATCTAAATTGGAAGTCTAAATCCGATTTTGAAAGAAGATTCGTTTCCAACTTTACGTAAAGCCATGATTAAACTCGCGTTGAGTACTATTTACTATTTTGTGTGTGTAGAGTGTAGTAGTACTCTAGTATTGTATGTAGGTTCAACAAAATTGCATTTTGTATATCTATTGTTGTACACCTAAGTAGTAGTATGTATATGTAACGTAAACGTAACTCACTTGAAGTAATTCAAAGAGACATAGGGATCAGTTGAGTATTTATAGCATATTATTATAGCCCAAAGTTAAGCATTCTGTGCTCAAGATTCCCTGATTCTTTTATATATAGCTAATAATGAGATACTTTTTGTTACTTGATCCCCTCTTCTTCAGAACAACTGCACTGTGCTTCTCTTTGTGTAGGTTGTCGTTGTAGCCAGTGATATCTAGGTAGGCGTCTCTGTTGTCTGTCTCAAAACGCTTATGTAAAGTATCTCTACTTCAACCAAGTAAACGAGATTCTATTGATATATACTTAGAAGCTATCCATAGCTCCAAAGCTCTTTTCCTCACTCACAGTCTCTTTAATTCTATCTCGTTAGAGACCTAAGTACGTAGTTGGATAAGTACTACACACAACAACCTGGTACTCGTATTCGCTTTGTTTTAATTGGGAATTAACTTTACTTTTATTTCATACAGTGTATGTTTCGCTCTACATCATAATAAAACTACTACACAGTTCACCTGTCCTAAACTACACTACGCACTCTAATGTCATTTTGTACAAAAGGATTTAGTAACTATTACGTTTCGTGGGCTTCATTATTTTCCATGAACTGCTACATGAGAGTTCATGAAAAATACCTTTTTTGCTTTCAAGATGTACTTTTATAAAGGAAAATGTATTTATGGAACTATAACTAGGTAGGATCGTCATATGTATATTTTGTATACCTAGTATAGAAGAAGATTTTGTATGTACGTTGCTTCGTTATCTTTATTGGAGTAGGTATCTAATCTAGAGTGCATAGCCCTTCCATATCCGTGAATACTGGAAGCTGAACAAGTTTCTTTTACTAAGCTTCCGATTTCAACAGTTTTTCTACGCAGCAATTGCTTTTCCCATGTAATATAACTACTTAAGTGTCTCTGTTAAGTGTTATTGCGCATAAATGCTATTTACCTGAATGTCGGAAGCAAAAATAAGCTCATTCGTATCCGGAGAACATCCTATTGGCCAAGTTAGTGTTTAGAAGATCTTCGTTAAGTTGTGTTGAGTGCTACGCATCATCATTTACTCGAGTGGCTCATTTTCCCAACTTTCCGACTGGAAGTCAAATACACATAAGTACTAGATATAGAAATATATTTTATGTAACAACTAACGCTTGTAGTTCTGATGTGTGCTATAATATTTACAAGAGTCAAGGTATATATAAGTAAGAAGGAAATGGATCGCCATTAGTAGCATCAGAAAAAAGTAACCTTATTGGTGCTATCTTTAAGAAAATAATAAATTATTTATCAAAGCCATATAGGACAGTCTGGTCTTGACCTTCTTACTAGTTGAAGTAGGCATCGTATAGGGCAATTATTCATGTTGTACTCAAAAATAGTTAATATTTTTGGAATAAAATATTCTGGCAATTTTACAACTATTATGAGAAATGGCTAATTAAGAAGAGAGAAAGTGAGGAATTCTCAAAATTCAGTTCATCTACATTAATCCTTGAATCTTTCTTTATCTAAATAATAATAATAATTGCCTTGCCTCTATTTGTAATTGTAACCTCTAGCACAGAGTAGGTGCTACTAGAATTTGCTAACTCTGAAGCATTACATAATAATAAATTACATTGAGAATTTTTTATCAATATTTGCAAATACAGATACTAATTGTGTTTCCCAAAATCACTGTAATTTTGTCATATTCACTTTTCTTGTATTTATAGTATGATACCCATAAAGGATGAAACGAAAATTTCCTAAACCGATCTGTATTTATAGATTATGATAAATAACAAAAGTAGCTGATGATTTAAGTAGCTTGTTCAGGGAATTAGTTTGCTCTCTGCCGAGAAGAAAGATTGAAGGAAATATTTGTTAGTGAATGAAAACGAGGTCATGATTGTATGAATTAAATATTAGTAGAATCTAAGCTCTGAGCTCTCACAGCTATCAGTAATGTGTCTCGACTCACTTAACATAAGTAGAAACTTTGTTGGAATTTGATATAAAAATAGTAGTAGTTAATGATTATAAAAGAGATTGTTATGTAGGTATAAATGATTTTTATGTTGGATAAGTAGAAATAAAACTAACATGCTAAGGAAATCTGACTTTGAGCATGACAAACAAATGGCAAATAGAAATGTGACAAGGGAAAATAAATGACATTGTCGTTTTTGTACAATGGAAGCTGTGCTCTTTACAAATTACAGCTTTTGCTATGCCACCGCGTCATGGTTCTACTGTGACAAGAAAAGAAAATCTGAAGACGAAAAGTTCCCTCCTGTCAAAAGTGTTTTCATTTTAGCGTCTAAAGTTATACATTTTGTGTTTATACGTGACTTTGAGGTCTTTTTACAACAGGAACGAATAGTTAAGTGTACTCTGTATCACTCTAGTGCTGTGCTGTGCTGTGTGGTATCCTATGTGGTAAAGGAAATGAAAAGTGCTTATGTAGCATATGCGAATTTGTCCCAAATGGTCTGCCCGGGATCTTTATACTCAGAGAGAGAGTGTATGAAAACTTTATGAGATGGACCATTAAGACTTAAGAAAAGGAAGAGTCGAGTGCCTTTACTACTTTACTAAACCTCTCGGAATTACACACACCTTCTATATTTCTGTATCCCACAGCTTATCTTCGTGTATAGCCCACGAATCAGTTAAAACTTCGCTATAGGTCGTCTGGAGCTTGAAGATGAGACGTTTAAGTTGAAATGCACAAGTGTAGAAGTTTAAATTAATCCAAGAGGAAATTCCCCGTTTTCACAGAAGGCTACACAGTTAAATGTAACTAAGTATTTTATACCTTTCGGTTTTCTCTAAAGCTCTCTCTCTCTCTCTAGGTAGGTGCTTTAGCTTATGTATATCTTTCTCAGTTATACAACTAGTAGTTGAAGATGAAAATCTCACATTTCCATAATATACTTAATTCCTATGGAATAATGAAGGCGGTGAGTCGAATTAAAGTATAATTGCACTTGCAAGAACCAAATCAAACCTTACTAACTCCCAAATCTTGTCCACACGAATAATTTTGAAGTAAGTACTAATCAGTAAAGTCAGTAGTCTTTATCACAAAAGTCACAAGAAATTTAGTCCTTCGGAAACTGACGGGTGGGGTAGGTACTAGTTAGTAGCATTAAGCCAATTATATCAAAAGATAATGAGTCAAAAACATTATTATTAATATTGCTAAGCCATTAGCCACCGGTTATATTCCTAATGGTTGTATTGTAACTTCTTTCGTGCGTGTCTGTGTACAGAAGTACATAAAATGCATTCCTAGTAAAGCAAAGTACTTTTGAATATTTATACGTATACCTAGAGATACTCGGGTTTTACTAGTAAGTACATGCATTCATTTCATACATATATATAGGGACCTCTTACATATTAACGACAAGGGTTGTGTCAGTCTCTTGTCTGCATGGCATGCTTCTTTGAAATGGAATTGTTTAAGTTGATGTGTATCTGAGAGTTGAAGCCACGGTTGACGGTACACCTTAATGGAGGTGTGCACACTTTCATCTCGTAAATGTATTACTTAAGAGATGGAGGGGAAATAAAGAGGATGATGAGGAAGCCGGAGGTAGAAAAGGGGAATTTAAATGGAAAGAAGACGAGATGATGGGGAATAAGGGGACTAGTACTAGCTATGTTTATAAATGTATTGTATGTATGTGTGTACAAGATATCAGGGTGGAAATACGATCGATAAAAACAGTTGACACAAAATGAAAACAGGCCCTGAATGTATGTAAGAGCCTTGCATTCCCATTACACACGTAGATGACTTCAATTGCACACGGACAACGAGAAAAACGAAAGAAATAATATTTAGTAAAGTATAATAAAAAAATCTAAACTATGTATATCAATATACTTTTACACATACATACAGATACCTACATAGTATTTTTACAACCCGTTGTATAAAACTGTACTGTATATTGTAAGCACTTAAGTACCTACTTGTATAGGAAACAAGTTGTTTCAGTAGGATTCAGTTTGTGTTGTTATGTAACCATAATGCATTTGGAAGATAAGGTAAGAAAACGTGTAGAGGTATAAAAGAGAGAGACTTGAAAGGAAGAAAGTACCTCGGTATCTTTGGGTCTTTGTACAAAATCCAAGAGGAAAACAGGTTGAAATTGGTACACATAGCTAATACTGGTACAAGAACAATGTATACGGATACAGTATTATATTTCGTACAGCAATACATACTTTAAGGATTTCTTGTATTCGAGCTAAGGAAAAAGAGGAATAGTTCTGTGTACAGGGAACTATAGGTATATAGGGAAGATTTCACTGCCAGTGTCGTGTACAGGAATATCGTTGTTGTATTGAAATAGAAGCTTGAGGCCGTAGTCTTGTAAAGATCAGCGTCATCGTCCTGCTTAAGTTGACTGAATGTCCCTCGATAAGACTCGTCAAGTACCTTCAATGCTCAAGAAACAATAATCCATTGTCGAAAATGGATTTGAGATGGATGTGGAGCGGAGCGAGACTAAAGAAAGAGAAGACTCGGTTTTGTTCTCATGTTTGTGTGTCTGTGTGTCTATGTGTGTGTGTGAGAGAGATGTATGTGATGTGATGGGGATTGAATCCAATCACATAGGATCAGGATAAATGTGGAGATAATATTTTCGCATCAAAAGAAAAAGTTGTGGTTTTGTTTTGTCTTTGTTGCTTTCCGTTTTCTTGTGTGTATTTGTAGTGTACGTAGTATTTTCTTTGTCGTGTCTTCTCATGAGTCAAATGACGTTGCCGTAAACTACCAGTAAAAGTTCTTTTGGCCCACTTCGGGCTTTTTTCTTTGGTTCGGTGTCATGTTTGTCTGCCCTGGCCTTCCCCTATGTGAGTATCTATAGTATGTATACTACTACTTGTCGTTCGACTTGCTTGAGTCAACTCAACTCTTTATTCTTCACTCTAATCCAATCCAATTCTCTTGTACGTAACTAAACTTGCATGTATTCTTTCTTTCCAAGTATTTTACACAATCTGCTTAGTAGTATTAGTATAAAGGATAGTATACCAATAAGACACACTACTTTTTACACATATAATAATAAACAGCCATACAATACCTACTCGTCTATACTAATTTCAGTTGATCTGCTTGCTTTACAGTTCAGCAAAGTTAAGGAGTCATCTCCTCTGTCTAAGTAGTGCATACTTACTTACCTACTTATACCCGAATACCCGTATTATCATATTATCATGTGTGTAGAAGCAATAGTATACCTAACTACTATTGCAGAGGTATAATATAAAGTATATTTGTGGTGTATAATTTCTTTTACGTGTATTTGTGCAGTGCAGTGTGCTATGGTGTTGTGTGGTGGTATTAGCTTTAGAGAAGATCTCTACGCGTTTCTCTAAGTCTTCTGTCTGCAACTATGTTGTGTTACGAGAGAACGACACTCACACTACCTATACAGTATTCCTTCTGTTCGTTATTCACTTTAGTTTTAGTCGAGTTTAATTTTTTTCTGCGAAATATGTCACAAGCTGAATGTCCAAATTGTTTTGGAGTCTGTCCAAAATTTCGATAATACTCACTCTACAATGCAATGCAATGCTTCTCAAATCAAGACACCACGTTTCACATACATACCTACCTTCTTTTGTAGTGGTGTCTGCTTTGCAAATACAACACTACTAGTTCTGCTATGTTCGTTTTAATACGATTGATAATAATGCTCTATATGTAGTACTAACAGAATACATACGCGTCAGACTATGAGACATTTGCTTTCATACAAAACAAAAGCTTTATTACAATGAGTAAGATGCATTCTGTACAATATCCTTTTGTGTGTACGTGTAACTAATGTATAAGCAAAGGTGCTCCACATTTTCTCCATTATTCCCAGTATGTATTGCACAACAGGCTACCAGTACCAGTCGCATACTATAATATACCTTTGTATTTTATTTACCTCGTACATTACTCCTCTTTGTGTTTTACAATAATCAACATCAATGAATCAAATCAACACTATTAAAATTTACTAATTAGAAAATTTAGCTTTATGTCACATTATATTTAGCTAGATAGTGAATTTGCACTAACTAAAGCTAACAGGTTTAAGCATACTTATTTTATTTTACATAATTTTTTCTCTTATAGTTAAAGAAACATTTTTTACATAATTGATCTGCTATAATAAATGATACAAAATTAAATGTAATGTGTAAATGTTAATGCATGGAGTCTAGAGAAAGTATAATACATGTATATCTACAATGACTTGCAGAGGTCAACCGGCCCGATAACTTTTTTTCGTTCCTAATCAAACTTGATTTGCAAGGCTACTTGCTTTTAAACTTTTTTGCACATAATGGGACAATTCGTCATCTGATTATTATTTACATATTAAATATAAAAATGTAATGTGTAAATGTTATTGGATGGAGTCCAGAGAAAATACATACTTTAAGTATTAAACTCGTCATATTTCTATTAATTACTATACTACCTTTGTTTTTCCATGTTATTCGTATCTCAATGTGTCAAGATGATCATTAAAACGATGATAATTAGAATTATTCGGAATTACATGTCAATTTGTATGCACTTGCAATTTGAATTTCATATTGACTATAGAAATGCAAACTGAATGGTTTAAAAAATTCAGGTATATAATTTTGACTATATACAAGCTTGCGGGATACGCAAGGGAGGAAATGAACAATGGGGAAAGAGGTATGCAGGGATGTAAAAGATGTGATATGAGTATAATGGAAGAAATATGTACATTGGAGAGATTATACTCACACCGACTAAACGCAGTACTTATATTACAACATCCACACATGACATACTCAGATAGTTATTGCTGTCCTAGCCATTTGGTTTTGTGAATTCCTAGCACTTATTGTACGTAGTGTGTATACTGGTAGTGTATGCAGTGCACGTATTGTGCCGATGATAAGAAACAGTGTAGTAGAGTGTAGTATAAATGTATGTATGTCATAGGGGTAGTGAGGATACAATAGTTGAACTCATATACTAATAGCAATAACACAGCCCATAATAGCAGAGAGAGAGAGAGAGATACAGGATTTGTACACACACTCCAGATGAGAGTAATTATTTGTCCTAAGAGTTTTTGCATGCTTTTACTTAAGCATTTTTTCTTTGTCTTTCGGATGATGCACTTCTCCCCTCCCGATTCTAATTCCCTTCCATTACTACTTCCACTATGTGTTGGATGGAATTGTGCTATAGTTTTATTATCATGATGCCATTCACTCTCCGTCTACCACTACTTATCGTTGTCTAATATAATTCAGAATATTCAAATTGCAGTCTTAGATTCAAACTGCAGTCTTTTGGACTTGGATCTTATGTACAAGTGTTTCATTAAACATATACATGCTTTACTTATTCTAAATTGCAACGCAAGAGTCCAATTCAAATTAAACTCATCTCAAATTAACTATGTATGTATTATGTACATATACATACACAATATACAGACACATTAAAATATACGTCTACTTTTATATCGTTTGTATTAAGTATATGATATAAAACAGAGCATGGAAAAGTGATGCAAAAGAAGTTGAACCAGACTGGAGTAACTGTACGATAACATAACACACCAACCATCCGGCGCTATGCATTATTTACTCGTTGTCGTTACGTTACATTTATGTTGTTAGTATTTTCTGTTAAGTTTCAGTAGAGAGAGTTGCATAGCAAACATCTGCATCCACAAAGCAAAGCTACTTTCCTATATTATTCTGTATAAACTTGTATATTGTGGCAATGTAGAGATTATCCTATCGCATGGAACACACTGTGCTGTATGTATAATTGGGAATAATAATAATAATAATTATATTATAATAGTACAGCTAAAGCTACATATTTTATGTTACACAACAAGTATCCTGTAATGTACTAAAACCATTTTACCATACACTACTTACTATTTGCTTCAATAATTTTGCTAATTGTACAACTAAACTTTCCAAACGTACATATTATATTCTACAGATTGCAGATTGCATTTTAGCACAACAATACAAAGACAGTATACAAATACATGGTCGTGGTAGTAATGGTGGAGGCCAATATGAAATGACGTGCATTATTAAGTCTAGTATTACATTACAGTTACAAGTAGTGCTCCAATTGAGAGAAAGAGAAATGAGAGAGAGAGAACGGAACCTTTCTCTTAGCAATTAGAATGAGAATGCGAATGGTCGAATCTGTATTCTGTTTACGTAATGTGAGTTCTGCACTTGGACCCAAAGTCCGTAGTAGTAGCGGGTAACACTCTTGCATACATACACAAAGAGTAGAATTACATACATACATTACATAGGTAGCTTTATTTTATTTGTGACACAACTTATGAGATCTAAATATGCTGATTTGATTACACATTATACATAAAGCACATGCACTCTAGTATTCTGTATTGCTAAGTACAGAGTTAGACTGTATATTATGCCTACATTGTATAAGTACAATGTATTATTGTGTATGGAGATAATATGGATTTTTGTTGTGTGAAAAGGGTCCGACCGACAGAGCGACCCGCCCGATTCGTTTTCCTTTTCTATATATGCACAAGTTTATAAAATATGTGGTGCATTTACATTTAGCCCGTTTTAATTCTCCCTAACTAAGCGAGCAGGACAGACACAGAATTGCTTGCCAGCCGTTCACAGTGCCTGACAGTCTAACACGACTAAAAAGGTATGCCGTATGTGTGTGTAGTGTACATGGCTGATAAATATGTACATGTTTTTAACGCACAACTATAATACCATTACATTTACCAAGGGTCGGAGTCTGCGATGTGTGTTTAGAAATTGCATTTTTTATTTCAATCATTTCACAAACAGGAGAAACTCAATCGTGCGAGCAGATTTTAGCTTTGATATTACACACACATGCACATAGACATACAGCTACACGCATAAAATATCAAAGTTGTTAATCGGCACAGCAGAAAAGAATATAAAGGAAATAAAATTGTCTACGTGTGTTGTATGCGGTATTCGTTCGTGTATGATATGTGCATGTA
>JAQFYB010007367.1:0-10916 GCA_034694085.1 Pogonognathellus longicornis
ACTTTTCTGTTCCAACATGTGAAAGATTGTCCTAATTGATTTCCGGGAGTCCTTGGAGATTTTAATTCTAACATTTCTTTTGGCCGAAAGTTGGTTTTGCAACCTTGAAGCATCTGAGAGCCAAATATTATACGATTATTTCCAGATAGACCGATGTCGGAAGAAAGAGTGTGTTTCTCAAAATCGAGAGGAATTAAAATCAAGTTGCCATTTATAATGATTCCGCTTTTCAGTTCGACGTGATTAAATTCGATTGCTAATTTTGGCGGCCTTTCTGAGGATGCGTGGTTTATTTGTACTGGGATCGGAAGATTTTCCTGACGCTTTGGAGTTTTTTGAGGCAGGTTGACATTTTGTTTGGTCGTGACGCTTTTGACTTGGTTGCTCGAGAATTGTTCTTTGTTTTGGGTCTGTATTGTATCAACACGACGTTCTTTTCTTTCTGGATGATTGACAATAAAATTGCGATTTTCTGCCTTAATTGCTTCAAATGACTTGTCAAGTATTGATTGGAATAATGTCTCTTCTTCTTGAGACCCGTCTATATTTTCAAACAGATACTTGAGGGCTTCTGAGGAACACAATTGATGTACAGCTAACAATTCTGACTCAGTGTACGTTTTAATCTTCAATTTGTGTTGAACTGACTCAGTGTACAGGGTAGCTGCCTTTTCTATGTTGTTTAGATACGAGATCAATTTCTTATTAGCTTCATCAAGAAGATTATCCAGATTTTGGAAACATTCTTGTAAAATCAGCAAATGGTTGTCATTGTAAGAGAAACATCTTTTGACAATTTCTATACACTGGTTTTTCATTGCATCATGGGATAAATACTTCTTGAGAAGCTTAAATTCGCATTGATAAAATTTAACGACTCTTGGAAACGCTATAGTTGTTAAAATATCGCTTTCGTGTTTTATAATCGCAAGGTTTCTTGCTGTGTATTGATTGAAGTATTTTTCCAGAGCATAATCAAATAAATCGTCCTTGTGTGGGTCGGCATCTATTGCAGCAGAGGCCTTATCGTGGAATTTCATCAGTTTTTCATGTGATAGCATGAAGTAGCAGGAAAATCGTCTTTCCATTTCAATCGTGTACTGTTGCAAGTGTGTCTGCAAATTTTGTAAAAGCTGGAGCAGCTCCGGCACGTCATTTTGAACGTGTTGGTAAGTATTCCATTTGGTAACTCCTTCATTGTAAATTTTTTCAATTTCTATATTGTGGTAACAACCTTTGGCGATGTATTTCTTACATTTTTCTGTCAGAAACCGCTCCAACGTCTGAAAATATAAGAAATGGGTATATAGTAAATTTGGATGTGATACTAAACCAGTAATCATGCAGTAATCATCAGCCTATTGTGTTTTTTTGTTTTGTGCAACAATCACTTTCATTAAACAAACAATAGATGCAGTATTGAAAAGTAATTATATTTTTAATATTTGTTTTTAGATCAAGGTACTAGTGTTTTTCATTTACCTCGGTTGTGTAGCTCGTAGTTTGACTTCCTATTTCCATATTAGTGGTTCTAGAATGGGATGGATTTATAACTACATATAAATACTGCTATGTAGCTAGCGTCTTATGTGGAGTCTGAAAAATAAAAAAATATTATTTATCAGAGGTTACTGTTACTGGACCGTCGATTTATTTCCAGCTAGCTCGAATAACAACCCATAGCCCATAGATGTATTTTTGAATCTTTTATACTCTTTTACATTGACTAATTTGTCAGTTGATATTTCTGATATTTTCTATAGAACAGATTAATGCATCAATTTTGTCCTTTTGCGAATCCCCGCACTACATCATGGAAGTGGATTTGCAAAATTGCCAAATTGTTTGACGAGTAGTTTAGAAGCTACAAAAGATTAACTAAAATAAAAGTTAGCATTGCCCTGCTTGGGCAGATCCTTGCTGTCTAAAGGTTATCAAACTGATTTTCAAGTTACTGATAATAGGTATTCACAAGATACACACGAAGCATTAATTCAATTTCCTAAAATGTCAAAAATTAAATTACAATATTTATGAATTCATTGTAAATATATTATGTCTATCGTGCATTATCCCATTCATTTAAATAAAATGACCTTTACAAACAAAAACAAAGTACAGACTTGCATAATAAGTTATATTATATTCTAAGCCTTAAGTAGTATCCCATGTTAAACCCCCTAACACATATCTTGGCACATCTCAACCTATTTTTAATCTCATTCAAGACTTCCTGTTACGTTAGCTGCATCTGTGTGCATTAGTTACTAAGGTAAATATCAATTTTACCAGAAATAAAATGCAAGCTCGATTCTGCCCTCACAGCCTCCAAAAAATCGAAATTGAGTCTGAAGAACAGACGGAGAGTAAACTGCAGTGCAAAAGAATTACAGAAGAAACATTTACGCTATGAGTAACACTCCATCTAACTACACTGCAAAGTTATACATATATAGAGCCACAAATTATATTGTCACACTTACTTCAATGGTACCAGATAAGTGAAATGTGAGTCGAAGTGATATTCAAATACTAACCACTGATAACTGAAGGATGTAATGATACCGACACTTTTCCCATGACTTCACTTTTATTTGTATGCCTCTCATTACGTATCACAGAACAAAATGTGGTGTCAAAAATAAATACACTTTCAATGTTTCCAACCGTATGCAAAGAGAAAAAACTTTCGACATCCCTGAATCAAATTTACAAATATTTATCACATATAATACATTATATGTGATGGCCTGACGTTAGTTGGATAGATGTTACAGCTTCATACACATGACGGTATAATTTTTATTGTTTATCAAGCCTGGCTAATCTGTTAAGCTTATTTCCTAAGCTTTATATACAATTTATCACTGTGTGACTAAAAATACAACAAAGTACTACACTAAAAAAGTAAACCCACATCATCGCGGGTATATCTTGTGATGAACTTCGTGTTAGATTGAATTTATTATTTTTCTTTTTTGTTTTGTTATTGCAAAATTCATCACAATTTTCAAAAATCTTTGTACCCGAATTTTTTATAAGAAGTCCATGCATGCACCATAATATATGTTATCACATGAAAAAGTAAATAGGATTCCATATTACAAATTATAATAAAATCCATTAAATATAATCCATTATATTTCTCAATACATAGGTAAATGAAATTATTTGTATGAGTTGCAGTGGCGTAAATAGCAATTAAACTACATAATATACGGCACATGGCGGCCCCCACGTCTCAGAGAGCCCCAAAAAAGTGAATATTTAATAAAAGATTACATTGACAGAAAAGTGAAAAATGTTGTAAAATTTTCGTGCTAGGCTCGAATTTCATGTACATTATATTGTTTTTGACCCAAAAAGGGTGTCTTGCACAGGAACCACCACCTATAGAGTGGTGCCTGTGATGGCTTGGATATAATATTGTATTGTATTCATATATCGCTATTGTGTAAGCATAGCGACATCAGTTCAACATCATGTTTTATATTTTACAATTTCACTGACTGTATAAAATAACATTTAGCTTCAGATAAGATGGATATACTCAAACAGAGTCAAACATCTACAGGTTGAAACGTTAAATAATCTACGGTCACCAAGAATAGCACTGGCCATGCAATCAATAAAAATTTAAGTAGTATACAAATGGTTATATTATTATAGGTAGTTAGTTCAACGGGTTCATGTTCTTTAGTTGTCAGTCTGAAACATTTTACTACACTCCGTCAGTTCATCACTGTCAATTTATAATCCTCTACTTCAAACATAATCCACACAGAATATCAAAATAAATTTTGTATTGTGAAATTTATACATTGCCAATTTTATACAGCTTTTATGGATTCGTGAACTTATTGTTAGCCTATATTAATATACCTACGTAATAGTACTACATAGTCAATGTGTAGATAACATAAATAAGTATTTTACATTGGAGTACTTTCGGATCTTTATTCGACCTATGGCTATGGCCGATTGACAGTTGACTGTTCAAACGATGTATAGTATAAAGCTTGATTGTACATGTAGTTGAATATTTCAATCACAGTGCAAATGAACTAACATACAGAATTTGAAAAAATTCCGCTGAATTACTCAGAAATACATTGTCTGACGTTACACACCACATACATTATCTAAAACTATACAGAAAAATTATATTGAGCCAACACAAAGTAGTAGACCGACACAGCAGTTGATAGTGACTGAATCTTACAGCGTACAAAATCATACTTGCTTAAGAAACACCCTCTGTTAAAAAATTATTATCCCATTTGAGCTCACTGTTCATAAAATATTAAATAATACTCCATAAAATGAAAATTCTCAAAAAATACTTGCTGGCTTAAAAGTTAAATTATCTACGATCACTAACCTAATTAGTGGTACGGCAATAAAAATTTAGTCTGCAAATGGCAAATAGTTGTTTAATTCAATGTGATATAATGCAATCATATAACTTCAGATGACAATAACCTACAATGGGCTCGTAGCTTTTGCTAAGTCTGCGTCATCTGACAGATTTTATTCCATCCCTTAAAAGGTAATTCACATAATGCATTACTCTTAAATATTACTATTACCTAATCATACCGATATTATGCCATACATAAAAATGGTGATAGGCCATTTTTACAAAATGCTGATAGGCTACAGGTGAAGTAGATAAGAGCGTTTGATGCGACGTTTTATTATGAATCGCCGATATCTGAGATACTTGATGAGTTTCCTGTTTTTCTGTGCGTTGCTGGCGTTCCAGGGATGATAGTAATTATGCTCCCCGGAAATCTTTATGTATTAGATACCAATGCCTTCTTTTTGTGTCTTAGTACAAATATGATAGATAAATTCAGAGAAAGAAACTTTATCTTCTCATTCTCAAATTCTCATTTTATGATCTTTTCAAATTCATTTAAGTAAACTTACAAATATTAATTTTGGAATAATTTATGGGTGGTGAATAAACAAAAAGAAGATTTAAAAGAATCATTCTTTGTTCATTTCATTTCGTGAATTTGATGCCTTTTAAACTGAATGTGGCTCAAATTTTATAATATGTTTGGAGCTATGCGCGAAAAATTAGGTTTGCACAAGCCCCCCAAATGTGTGTCCTGGTTACGCCCCAGGGCTCAACCGAATTAATATACATTCTTTCTGTTGCTTTTTATATCTGCTTGAATGGGTCACTTTGTTTAATGACGCCTAATATAAACGGTCTTTTTCACTGTATTTAATTTAAACATTGCATTCACCTTTAGTTACTAAATCGTCGATTTCCATCAATTCCTCGCCAATTGTCTACTGCAACTGGTTAATTTCCGTTTATTGCAGTTCAAGCTTTCAAGATGCAAGCGACTATTCTTCCAAGATATCTGACCCAATAACAAGTGCTTTTTTGAAGTGGGAATTTATATATAGGTACCACATAATTAATTTACACTACCAACCTTATTGTAAGTTTTTCATACATGCAGTATATATAGGTACTGCAGAATAAACGACAAAAAATATAAAGATTAATTGATATACTTCATTTTACTCATTTTGATACAGACGATTGATAGTGCACTGTTGGATAAAGCAAATTATAATACAAAGATTGTTTTGCTAAACCAAACCTTTGAATTTGGTGTCCTGTGTGGTAAAAACAAAAATACAACTCTATTGTCTAACCTACGGCGGAAGTTACTCATTTACCAACTTTACTATTCTTAAAGTAAGTAGCAATTGTTTTAGCTTACTTTTGCGTGTGGGTGTATATTGTTGTGTTATTTATGTCAATGTGTTAATAGTTTACAATTAGACTTATTAATCGCAATCATGTATTAGAAAAGTTTCATTATGTGTTATTGATAATGCCACCCATTTCGGTGGTTTTATTTTAAGTTGCGGTACTGCAATGAATATTTTGTACTGTGAGTGCGTCCGCAGAGAAAAGTTGCTCGGGTAAGTGTCAACGACCAAATGCATACACTAACACTAAAGCTCCTGTGTTCTGGACAAGCTGTCCAGAGCAATTTTTTTTCAGTTGTGGTATAGAAAATGCCCTCTAAATATGTTTTTACAAAGCTGGGAATTTTTGTATAGGTTGGCCACATTACTTTACATATTATATCAAAAGCTCAGAATATTAGACCAGATTGTTTGACCTACAAAAATTTTCAAAGTTGACAAGTACAAAATCTTGCCGTGTTTAAGAGCCTGGAGTTTAAATAATTTTAGTGCCGCGCCATTGTATTTGGGGCTAGTTGCTACACTTTCGAAACACTTTTACATGGGGACAGGCTGTCCGTACCACAGCCGTCTACGTAACCTTAAAATACACAGGAGCTTGAGTGTTAAAGCATGAAATGGTCAAAGCGCAAAATAGTGCATAGTGGCACCACACTAATGAATCTGGCCGCATTTCCCTGCTATGCTGCAAATCATTTGACTGTTTTTTAACTGCATTTGGAATATTTTTCCTACCAGGCTGAAATGCATTTAGCTTATTTTTCCTACTAGGCTCAACTGCAGTTAGCCATAAGTAGAATTACCTATATAGGCTGACGTTATCGCAAAGTTAAAAGAATGTATGGTCAATAATTACAGAGCACTTTAATTTGGCATAATTTCAAATATCGATTTATCAATAAACCATAGTAAAACTGATATAAAATAGGGTTGAGATTCCTCTAATAGAGGAATCTCATGAGCTAGTGAGCTCATGAGCTAGAGATAATTTATTTTTTTTCTGATAGAGAATCGGTTACTGCATCATTTCATATACATATCTTATACATCCCTTTCCCATTTGGGGAGTAGGAGCATTTTAAAAATCATTTTAGTTAAATAATGGGTCTCACCGTATAATATATGTGATATAGTCATACACATTGTAGTACACAATACAAATATACACATAGACAATTACAAAGCGCTTGTGTGGAATATTTTGAAGCTAATATCATTGATGCTATACAGAACAAAGCGAAAAAATTATCAAACTTTGCCCTTTTTAGCTAATTATATTTTGAAAATATTATATACTAATAACTATACCGTCGCAACAGGAACAAGCTCAACGGCTTTCTTTAACCCTATTCCGGCCGGGTTGTGTAAATTTCACACAACTCTTGCTTCAATAATTTTTTGCTCAAAAACGTGAGAAGGTGGAGCACTGAGACTTTTTGACTTTTCAGCTTATTAAATATTCTTACAATTGGCATCAAAATCAAAATTTCGATTTCCCACGTAAAGTTGGCGGGAAATTCAAAATTAACATGGGTTGTGTGAAATTCACACAACCTGGCCGTAAGAACCCCTCCAATGGCCCGGCTGGAATAGAGTTAACCATGAAATAAATGAGACAACGCTTTATTTTAAAGCGTTTAAAGTTAACGAGTTATAATCATTACAGTCACTGAATTAAATTTAGTTATCGTTTAATCGGTTTTTAATTATATAAATTGTGAGCATGTATGCAATTGAAAATGAAAAACCTTTTGTTCGATCCATTTCCTGCATCAATCGTTGGTGAAATTTATTAGAAATGCTTAAAAATAACAATAATTGAAGCAGCGCAATCGTGCATGATTTTTGACCTGCCTGAGCACTCGAGCACCTTCTACTCCATCTGTAATTTATATGTAATCATCTTACTACAATTAATTGATAAGGCTGGAGGGGGATTCAGCCTCTACCCAAATTAGAAAGTGACAATGTTTTTCTATTATGACAATTTTATTAGCCTAGATTTGCATTTTGTTACTTTGTAACGATTGCATATAATAATTGATTTTTGAAACTCTTTCATTATTGATGGTTGCTATTCACATTTATTTTATTTGGCAAGAGATTTGAAAGACACATGTTTAGCATCATACCGATTTTATTTATATATTCCAATTGCTCTCAAAGCTATCATTCTACAATTTCATACCAATACCAATGCACTTCCGAAGTTCAACTTATAGCATCCTTTCAGTTCTGAAAACACGCATCATTCATTTGAAACAGAAATACACACTAAGGGTAAGGAACAACTGAAAACTATTATTGAATATAATTAAAGTATTTAAAATTGGACTTTTTCATTCAAAATCAAATAAATTTCATTTTCCTTATTCGAAAATAAAAACGTAACTGCTTTAGAGGTGCAGTAGGTTGCGTAACATCAAACAGAATATGGATGCTAAAAATGTCTTCCAACATCCTTTAAGACCAAATAAATGCTAAAAATCCAAAACACTAAATACAAGAGATACTAGATATACCTACAATAATTACACTAAAAGTAAATAGGTATTATAAATAAATAACTAAACATGCTGTACGCTTTGGTTGTTTATTGTGAAAACGGTGTTCATAATATTTTAATACAATTGAAAGAAGAAGAATGGTCGGAAAACAATTTTCAGATATGTGTGAAAATTATTTTCACACAAGTTTAAAAGCAATTTGCACAAAAGTTTATAAATATTTTCACAAGTTGAAAAAAAATCCAAAAGATTTTGAAAAAAAATATTCCAAGCAATTCAAACTACGTTTTACATAATTTTAATTTGACAAAATAACATAATTTGACAAAATAAAGATATTTGAAAAAATAGCATTATCTTGAAAAATATACACAATATTTAACAAATAAATCGCAATACTGTGCAAATATTTCCCGAGAATTACAATAAATATCACAATAATTTGAAAACAGTTCCACAACAACTATAAAACAGGTTTTAACATAGGAAGTTTGTTTTTCGAAAACCCCTTACTTATTTTGGTATTGATACCTGTTCAAATAAATACTAAGTAATAATGTAATTCTTATCGGGTGTTGACCTTTCAGTTTGAATGGTAAGTAAATTACAACTATTTGTATATAAACCAGCATCAATCCATTGAGCTATGAGTGGGAGAAAATCCAGAATTCTATTATTTTATAACAGCATTAACATTACGAAATTCCCAAAATTAAACTAGATACGAGAAATTAGCAAATATAGTGAGTTATTAAAGCAATAATTACTGAAATTAAATTAAGGGAAATGAAATTTTAATTGCATGAAATGATCCAAAAATCATTGTAACCCATTAAAATAAGTACATTAGAATTTTCCTTGACTAATAAATATTTGCTTACTCCAGGATTTTTCCCACAAAGATGAATCTATCAGATGCAAGCATGCCCTCCACAAAAATAATATCTTTCGATAACGTTGACGGAAAGGCCGTCATGAATTTCGACAAATGTAAGCTGCACGATTTACTTCTTCCAGTCAAAGATCTTCCTATCTGCGTAATTAGCGTCACGAGCAAAGAAGATTGTCGCCTCATAATATTTTTGCTGAAAAAATTCCTGAAAAATGAAATGCCTAAAATTTGGAGTGCCGAAAACATTCCAAAGCTTCCAAGAATAAATGAGTTAGAGAAGAAAAGTGCTATTTGGATTCACGGAGAGGCTCTAGTTGTGAATACCGGTGACGAAGGCCAAAGTATTGCAGTCATTTTACTGGAAGCTGTTGGAAATTACGATGCCAAAATGGATGAAAGCTGGAAAAAACTTGTGGGAATGAGTATGTACTTGTCTTCTCAAATGATAATGCCATGCTCCAATATTATTCCTGAACAAGCATTGAACGACATCAAATTTAATTGTCCCAACAAGGAAGAAAAGGTAAAACTAAAGAAATTGATCTTCCTTATTCAAGATTGGACTAAAACATTACAACACTCTGTGGGTCACCTAGGCGGTGAAGAATATTTGAGCGTAAAATTCAAAGAAACAAATGGGGAACTCACCCGACTTGCCATCAAAGCGTCATTTGAAACAATGCAATGCTTTATGTTGCCAAAGGCCCCAATTTCTGCTGAAACACACAATGGAGACAGCAACACATATTTATCACTTGCCGAAGATTTTTTCACACGTTATTTCGCCCCAGAAAATCTCATCATTAAGCAATATTTTGACAAAGAATTAAAAGCATTTCAGTTCCTAGATTATATGGAGGCATACACCCAGGTTTTGAAGGAAGAATCTGCTGATTCTTTGGCGAAGGCTACAAAAAAACAATTCGAGCAAATCCAAATCAATGAAGTTTGTAACTTTTATAAAGAGAATATGAAGAGAGTTCTCCAAGCCTTTGACATTACCAAAGAAGACGAAGAAAAAGCTCACAATACTTGGAAGGAAAAAGCCATTGAACTTGCTAATATTTCTTCACATGAATACAAAGCATTTTCCAATGACATCAATGAAACTTTGGAAAAAAATCTCACAGCAAGATTTTCAAGACTCAAAGCGGAATGTCGCAAAATGAGAATTGACAACTTGGTTGAAAGAGCGGTACAGAGTTACAGGAAAACCATGAGCGAAACGCCTTCCGGATCGGAGTCCAAATCTTTCGGTGAGAATGAAAAAATCGATTCATTTTCTTCTGCAGCACAATTATTGGTCATGAATGATTTCGAAGATGCTATAAAACTACTAGCAATAGACCGCAAAATAGTCATTGATGCCTTATACAAGGAGGAAGTTCTTTATGCCAAGAAAAATGAAGATGGCAAAGTTGATCAACAGGTAAAAATATTGATGGATGAAATTTTGATGAACTGCTGCAAAGACGAACTATGGTCAGGCGGTGTTTTTGAAAAAATAGAGCAGGTAAATGAATACCTCACAGGAAACAAAAACTTGGCAATGGCAAAATTGACGCAGGAACTTCAATCTCTAGGTATAAACGAAACCTTGTCAAGTAAATACAAGCAAAATTTTTGAAAAGAGACTTCAAGAGCATGCAGAGGAGGTTACTAAAACTTGGAAAACAGACAATTATGAGAAATTGAGCGAAACAGCACAAAAGGTGTTAAATGCAGCATTTATTCAGTTTGATAAAAATATGAGGGATTATAATGAAAAGGAAACGGAA
>JAQFYB010007368.1:0-10915 GCA_034694085.1 Pogonognathellus longicornis
AGGGTGGACATGTCCACCCTGAGAATTTTCAGGGTGGACATTGTCCACTCTGTCCACCCGGTTCCGCGGCCTATGCAACAGGTGTTACATGAAAGGGTTTATTCGTCATCAGAGTCTAAGATCTTTTTTGATAACGCGTAATGTACATGTATGTTTCGCATCTCAAAATAATTTTTAAATTAATTGTTACCAATTACAATAACTAAATAATTTGATATACTCATGTCAATTCTTAACAATTGAAATGATTTCGCTTAAATTATTTAGGGGGGGGGGGGTTCTTAAAAATGTGACGTAATTATTATGGGGGGTCCACGAAAGTGTGACACATGGTGACAGAGGGGGGGGGAGGTGGTCCAAAATTGGCAAAATTTTGGTTACGTGTTTTGTGCATGATCCCTTATATGGAAACAGAGATGAGATAAGGATGCAACCTAGAATACAGATTAACTTTAGAGGACTACTACTTAATAGGTACTACATAAACGAGAAGCTTCCATTTCAAGATTTCTGTGAGTAAGACCTAGAAAATCTTGATAGATAGCTACTGTAAGTGTATAAGCTATACACATTAACTATCAATTTTATTTTTTAAAAGTACATAATGTCGAAAAACAATGCAAAAGCTGTTTTAATATGACACGAAAATTAAAATAAGTCATCTTTAACTCCTTTCAACATTTTAGTAGAAGTAATACGTTTAAGTTATATTGTAGTACACGTCATTAAATAATCATACTTATGCAGTCGTCAACAGGGTTGCCAGATATACTCAAATGATGAGTATTTTACTCAAATTTAGCCACATCCTCAAAATTCTCATGAGGATGCCAAAATACTCAAATCATACTCAAATGTACTCAAAAGTCTTCATTATAGCAAAATCCAGGGTATTTTTAAGTAAAAATTGGCATAGTTCTTTATTTTTTCCATTTTTATTTAACTTTTCTACTAAATCTTCCCAAATATTACGTATTTGTGCATGTTTTTTAACGTTTAAATACAATATTTCGTCAAATTTCGTTACATTTATAAAGCATACTCAAATTTCATACTTAGAATCTGGCAACCCTGGTCGTCAACCATAGGTAGTCTAACGGTTAGACTCTAACCACGTATTTCTGCAAACTAGAATGAAGATAAAACTATATCCTTAATTAATTATAACTCAGTCAGAATGAATGTGTTAGTGTTGTCATTTTGTCACACATATTTAGATGAAGTAAAGGGTTAATTTACACACATGATTAATTCTTATTTCATTGTTTTTATTGAAGGTATAGATAGGTACACGGTACACACGGTACACATTAGATATTGATAATTTTATTGGGGTAATAAGCGAATAGATTCTCAAATGGAATTTTCTTAAAGCGGTTGCAACTTTCACTAGTATATTATGTAACACCTAATAGTGGTTATAATGTAGTTGGGCTAGTTCGACAAGGTTTATAATAAGGTACTTGGATTGCGTGGTAAAAGTTTAGGTACTTAAAGGAATTTACAATTATAAAAGCGACAGTTTTATGACCAATAATAAATCTTAAAATTACGACACATGACTTGGCTATGGCATAGCATCCACTAAAACACATAACACTTTCAGAGACAAATAAATGTTAGTTCAAAGAATTAATGATTAAAAAATCGTTATTAATACTTTTGAGGTAAGAATTTGGTTCTGGTTTCTTGTAATGTTTGTATCAACTGCATTAACAGTACAGGTTTTCGTAAGATTTAGGCCGTTATGTTACTGAACAATTATTACATTGGGATTAGGGTAATACATGAATAGTAATGTATGCAAAGAGCGACGAATAAACGTTGTTAGGTATTACCTACCTATGAGATGAGACAGTTAGTAGCTTTCCAAGATTGAATATTAGTTAATTTTTACAATAGTTATAATATTTCCGTTATTAAACAGAGAAATCGTTAACAATAAGTAACCATGTAGGTACTGAAAGTACAAATTACTGAACATGTTGTTAATTTCAAAGTACAAAAATGTAACTGTATAATATATAAATGAACTAAACCTAAAACTGCACAATCTCATATTATTTGCTCACTACACCTCATAGAATCAGCATATAATAATCTATAATCTGTATTCCGAATAGGTAGGTTCAATTCAAAAATCACATTATTTCGTTTTAAGTGTGCGTTATGCATCCCAAAAAACGCAAATCCCTTTTCATTATTTTCATTAATCGGTTACTTTTCGTCAAAAGCAAACCTTATGATTTCTCACAGTCATGAATTCGTGATTTAGAAAAGTTTAGTTTATAGTTACTAATTTAGAAAAACTTTGTTAAACCAGGCCGAATAACACGATTACACGACAATTAAATGAACGATCGTTGGTTTTTAAAATACTTTTGAATTCGAACTGTTTCAATTAGAACACTTTGTACTTAATTTCTCGATAATGACATTAAATAGTGTGTGCATATTCAGCCATCATTCCGTATACATGCGTTGAGGTGTAGGACACTTTCTTCTAAAATTGATAAACAGACTATTTTAATTTAACAGTACATACCGTCATCCTAATCGTAAAAAGCGACAACTTGATTTTCAATATCTAAGAAATGCGACAACTTGTGCAGTATCTTAAGTTGTCGCATTTCTTAGATATTGAAAATCACGTTGTCTCATTTCTTAGATATTGAAAATCAATTTGTCGATTTATACGATTAGGGTGAAGATACATTGATATTGAAAGTGAACTTAAATTAAAGATGGATGTTATTATTATTATCTGATCCATATTGAAATTCTTATGATTGGTAATAATATTATGTAAAATTTAATTACCTACCTAGTACTGCAAATCTCTACTTCTGTGTAGACTGTGATTTCTATTTTGTACTAGGGTAGTATTATAATAAGAGTTAGAAATGTTTCTACTGGATGCTATTAGTACAGTGAATCAACATTCAATTAAATGTTTCTATTACTATGGTTGGTTTCGTTGAAAAACTGATATTTTACACCATGAAAGGTAATCACATATTTTAGAAGCATATTATGACAATTATACTCATTTGTACAGTATAATATAGGTGGGAAACTCATCGACAATGAACAATAGAGTTTAATGCGAGTTCATGTGGGTATATAGGGAGTTAGGGGTTGGCAAAGCGGATTAGAATAATGAATATTCATTTTTTAAATGGGTTGGGCAAATGTAAACGGCGAGTCCCCTTCTTCTTCATCAGAATCAGGTTCTCCCAATGCCCTCACAAATTCTGGAAGAATTTTTTTTGTTATGACAATATTTGACTCACAAAATATTCTTTCAAAAGCATTATAATTACATATAATCAAAAATATTTACCGTTGAAGTCAATCCTGCCATCTCCATCGACGTCCACTTCTTTGATCATGTCCTCAATCTCATCCTCGCTCAAATCTTCTCCAAGACAATGTAAAACTGCTCTCAAGTCCGAGGCGCTTATGTAGCCCCGGTTATGTTTGTCAAAGATCTGCAAAAATTGCTTTATTTTTAGCTATGAAATGTCATTGCAAATCAAGTAATTCATAGGACGACGAAATTAAATACCCGAAAAGCATCGCGCAGTTCTTGCTCTTCATCCGTCACGGATGTACCACCAGAGTAATTGGTAACAATTTGAACAAATTCGTCAAAGCTGAAAGTGCCATCTCCATTGATATCAACTTCTTTAAGCATCTCCTTCAACTCTTCTTCGCTTGCAAACTGCCCTAAGGATCTCATTACGATTCCCAATTCATCTTTAGTGATGCTGCCATCGCCGTCTTTGTCAAAGAATCCAAATGCCTCGCGAAATTCTAAAATGTATAGTATGTATAGTATGTATATCAAGCGTAAACTTTCAAAATATATTATATAAATAATGTTAAAAGAGATATGCATAAAATGAATGAAAAGACACCTTTCATCTGGGTTTTGGAAATCTTTGAGTACTTCTTCGGAGAATCTTGAGACAATTTTCCAGATTCGGATTCCACAATAAACATTTGCTCGCTGGAATTGAGTGGCATGTTGTCCGTCATTTCAGGTTCATACAGTGAATCACCAGGGATTTCTGAATGATGCAACTCCAAAGTGTCTCGGGTGTCTATAAATTCTGTCGGGTTTGGTTCGGCAGATTGAGGTCTCGCGGTTGCGATATGGGGAGCAGGTAATTCACCCTAACAAAATACAATATGTTTAACAATATTGGATGAAATTTTAATTAAAACAGTCAAGGCTAATCGAACAATGGTAATCTCATCCTTATAATGTAAAGTAATGCAATATTCCAGAATCTGGATTAATCAGAATCCACAAATACTGATCCCTCCTCAACAGCGACAAAGATTGTTAGCTTAAAACCTGGCAGCAAACTGTATGCTCGTGTGCATTTTTTTCTGATTCTGAAGCAAGAACTCTCGTTGCTTAACTTGTAAAGGTAAGTGTTAACATGCATTGATCTACTACCTTCCGTGACTTAAAAAAGTGCAGCTGTGTTTTAAGGGCCTCTTATGCGATTTTCTAAGCCACCTGGACCATTGTTTGATGCATTAACTGCTTTGGAAATAATTTTTACTGATTCCTACTATAATTGTCTAGGTCAGGTCAGCTTTAAAATTTCGAAAAACTTTTTGATGTCTTTTTAAAAAAATATTTAAGCGCAGGCTTTTTAACACATAAAATTTTGAAAATACAAAATACCTACTGCACCAAACCTTGAAACAAAAATCCGAAGCATAGCTCCCCTAGATAAAATTTTTCTCATCAAATTGTTTAATCATGTATGTTTGGAAATTCAATTCTTGATTTTACATTTGGAAAAAAGATATCTTTTCCAATCTCCAGTGCAAAATGTTCAATCTGTTGTGGTGGCAGATTACCAGCAATCGGATAGGAATCCCTTAATTTCCGAACTCAAACTATTTACTGCATGTGCCAATAATACATGTTGAAGACACGCACAAAGGATGCTGATGTTATTAGAGACTCTAATTTTACACTAGGATTTAGTTTTTCTCACTATTCTCACCAGTCACCATTGTGAACTGGAAAATTTACTAAGTTAACACGAATAAACAATGATGAACTAACTTTCCACATTATCCATACGTTAAAAATCTGAGATTTCCAGACGAAATAAAGTTTCGCATGGACTCAACAGAAAATTGTTGCTTTGTACGTTACGTGTTACCCCAAAATAAGATCGCCAGAGGCCGTCAAGTAGAATCGTCACAAAATTATATACTAATTAAATATCAAAATACCTTATTGGTGATTTTGCGTCTTTTTACCGGTTCCAAGCCGATGATGTCGTCATACTGATATAATATGGAATGACTCCTAATTCTCAACATTGTTGCGAGAACAATTTTTTTTAATGTACAAAGTGGGACACCGAACACAGATACCGATGTGAATGAAAATAATTGAGATAGAAAACGCTAATTTAATACTATTGTGCAAAAATACAATGATATAATTTAATGACACGGCTATGGCCATGTCTTCATATTGAATGTCATTAAGTTCAAAACATGATGTTTACTGGAATTGCTGAATACTATCATTAAAGTTGAAAGGGAATTTAATGAAGATTATGTGTAATAAATAGGGAGACAATGTTTGCACTTTGTACATGTTTTCTAGTCTGACAGAGTTTCACTCTACATTAAATCAATAATGACATTATGAGATAAAAATAGAATTGAGTATTATTAAAGATTATATTGTGTCCCAAAACGACATATCAGTTACCAATTCTATGGCAAGTCTCCGTAAAGTAAGGTCAATTGTATAAAGTATGATGGGTAATTTAATATCTCGTGTAATCGAGAGCACAATATGTACCATTAGCAAAAGTAAACAAAGAAATTGTCTTCAAAATGAACCATTATTTGATGTAGGACCTATACATACACAATACATTATAATGAAACTTTTGCAAGCACTTCTTCTGAAAATCAGAATTTATTGTATACCAACCAAACCACAATACGAATCCAAGGTTACTAAAGGTTTTACCAATTAACCAACCATTGTGCTATATTCAGGGCATTGCGCAACATTAACCCTGACCAAACCAAAGATCACCAAATTCTACATTGATTTTACACTTTAAATGCGTATATTATACTTACAAACACGTTTCCGAGTTTTATGACCACTGGAAAAAAATCTCGAGAATTTCACTGTTTTAGCTAACAAAATATTTGGTTGCTTTAATTTAAAGTCATATATTTTACGGTGTAAGACAACGGCATAATAACATTAATTACTGATCAATCACCCTATAGAGATGCTAGACAATCCAAAGAATTGGATTTTTACAGTTCAGTCCTATTCGGCTCCAGGAGTACAATTTATGTATTTTGAATAGGTAGGCATTTAGTAGGTGCATGGTGCAACGTTTGCCCCCTAAAACATTTTGACTTTTTGTATTTAAATTAACTACACAATAAATATTATACAAGTAAATGCGCATATTTTAAACACAGTAGACCTTATAACCTTAATATTAAACCTATGGGCAGTCTGTAGTAGTCTCAGACATTAATCAACACAACTGACTGAATGTTATAATATATAGGCACTATAGCATCCTTTGATATCTATAAGTTATGCAGTTATTCTATGTATTTAAACGAATAATTATATTTACGAAACCCAATTTTGAATGACGTTTTTGAAATGTCATTCAACCAGATATTTTTCTCATCTCAAACCAGTTCTTCCTCAATTTCAACCCGGCTCTATATTGTCGACTCCGAGCACAACCCCTAACACCTTACAACTCCCAACTTGCTGCTTCATTTGGCTGCAGCTTCCAACTCATTTACATAGGAATCTAAAAGCTAGACGCAGTTTATCTTGTGCGTCTAGCTAAAATATACAGCCAGATCTGGCTGCATTTTAGCTTTTGCTCTGTAACATTTTTTATTAATCATTTATTAAATTGTAATTAATATCATTGAAAAGAGAACAAAATTTCGATCAGACCATCAGTTTTATGTAACTGTAACATATAAGGTTACTGAGCTACAGGGAGAAATATACACTTTCCATGTAAAAAACTTTCACCGCGACTAACCCCCAAGATAAAATATCCTTTCGGAATTTTTCGTGCATATGCAAAACTTACCACAGCTGGGATAATCTGAAAAGTCTGAAAGAAAGGAACGTAGGGTAGAAGTGGGTGAACATTTGATACCGTCAGATATGGCTGTAATACCGTTAGATCTAGCTGTATCTGATACAGCCAGATGAAGCAGCAAGTTGGGAGCTGCCTTAGGTTTGACGGTTGGAGTGTTGAGTCCACCCTAGAGGTTTACGGGTTGGGCTACATTCTCTACTAGATACGGTGGATATAGATATCACTTATAATAAATATGTAATACATATTTGACGTGAACATTAACAATAATTAAACTAAATGTACATGGGCACGAATTGAGTAGATCGACACTAACGCCACAATATTGACTAATAAATATTAAATAACGTTAATTTCAGTTTATAGAGTACAAAATAATTTTTTTTTAAATTTAAATGTTCATTCGCACTAAATTGTTAAGTGGTCTACAGAAAAATTAAATGGTTAATTCGGTATCTTGTGTACATACTATAGGCTAATGTCTAAACTAAAGAAGCAATAATAAATCGCATTTTTACTTACTAATGCACACTTTTACGTTTTACTTGGATCAATGTCAATAATTTAATAATCGGTTAAAATGAAAACTTACAACATTTATGTTAGAAATCCACCTGCGAAGATTAAAGAAGGGTACTTTGATTTTTTCGCAGTAATCATTCATTACTACATTACCAAAGCCCTACTAGCAGCGCTCCTGGCAATTTGTAGCTCCAACGGAGTTAGTTTACTGTGATGAGATTATAGGGTGATGAACTTTCCGTGTCGATATGGGGTTGCTTGAAACAATAAGAATCACAAGACATAAAAGATAGTATAGTAATAGCACAGACAGATTCTACGGTTTGCCTGTATTTAAAGAAATTAAATGTACTACAATTTTCATTGGAATGGAAGAGTACATCATAGATTATTTTTATAAACTTCTTTCTATATAATTTTCTTGTAAATAAACCTAGCTGGGTAGTTAGAACAATTTATTGAATTTTTTATTTGGTTAATAAATTTTCTAAATACTATCTTACAACAACGCTATAAATAATATTTTCCTTTTATTGCTTACTTGTAATTAAAAGTTTAAAAATCCTATAAAAATCCTAGGTATATCATCTAACCCTGTGTTACTATTGCCCAGTCATAATGTCTCATTTTTGCAAAGATCTGAAATATTGCTTCAAATCACAAGTTTGTTATGGAATAAAGAAGTACATCTCACAAGAAAGTGTAAGTGTAACCACCACCAATGTTTTACAATAATTTGAAAAAGTAAAGCTATATTAATTATGAGTAGGTATATCCTCAAAATGAATATTTTACAACTATGGCAATAATAACTATAGCTTTTAGTTAGTCCATATGCGTAGCCGTAAACATTGATATACACGTTATATTGAATATTACGCAATAAAAGCTCCATTCGTACCATTGACCGTTAATGGCACCATAAAAAGCCCTTGGCATCTATTTAAGACAAAATTTACAATAAAAATAGTGTTTGAATGGCACACATCATATGAGCGTTATAAATTAACTGCAACTATTTATGAAGATTTACATAGAGTAAGTGAATATCACAAAGGGACAACGGGAGTGCATTATAAATACAGAATAAATGAATACCAGAATTCGTTGATTTGGATGGTGAAAAGTTGTTTACACAGACAGTGGTGAAAGTAGACGATAGCCTACTTCTTTCTAACTTGTAAACTACTTATGTTTATATTTATTGCCCGAAGGAGAATATGGTAACAACTTTTTCTTTGTTGTATACACGTACTGTGTTAGAATAATATTAGATGAGAAGCTCAATTAAGAATAGCACTGCGGGTTGAGTATTGTTCAATAATAAAAAGAGAATGGCTCAAGGCTGTAATAATTCAATAATATTTGCTGTGTGCTGTGTGAATCTTCGTATGTGTAAGATGCAGAATGAAAGGAGAGAAAGGAGCAATAAGCAGGAAAATGATATTGCGGCAGACAACTATAAACACAAGGAGAATAGCGGAAAGTATATAGACTAAACTACATTGTAATACTAGCGGTACTGCACCTGTACTGTACTACACTACAAAATGTAGCAAAGTAACACTTTTATGCGACTACAATCTGCAATAATCATTACTCCATATCTGTACACCCAAGAAGATGAGATTCCCGTGCCTTGTAACTGTAACTTGTAGTGTCATGTCAGACAGACTTGGATATCGACCGCTGTTTCTTTACATTTCGGAGGAAGATTGCTCCACTCGGAATTTTCACGATTCTTTACATGCATATTAGGAAATACCAAGCGCACATCTTTGAATGCATCTTTAATCCCCAGTTAGCATAACTTCCCCATTCCAACAACGCGTATCCATACACTACACCACATATTTAAATGTATCAGCTCCTTCACTCTATCCCCTCACAATCCTCACAATAATTATGTATGCATCATTTTTTCGACTAGAACGAAAGGTGAAAGACGCTTGAGGATTTTCTATGAGTTACTTGTTTATGAATTAATCTCAACAAAAATAATGGATTTTGCATAATATGTGGCTCCCTACATTATTATTTGATCGCATATGAAATGTGAAAGAAATGGAGAATGAAGCGTGTTTCTTACCACATATTACTTCTGGGAAAAATAAGTCTCAGATCAGATAATAATAATACGGGCAGGTGTGTTGGTTCGGGTCGGGTGAAAGCGTGCACAAAGGTAAATAGATGCTCCGGTGTGTGGTGTCTGTTCAGAATAACTTGCTGTATATTGCAATCTTAGTTCTCAATCTTTTATTCGATCTACTACGCTACGGAGACTACTGACTGACTTGCTTACAGAATAGCAAAAACCATATGGGTAGAAATGAGGACCGCTGGAGCACTCCAACCAAATTGACTTGAGATGAGATCTTCAAATCTCAAAACTACCTGCCTAGAATCAAATACCAAACGCACCCAGATAAAATATACTTTTATGTTAATTTGTAATATAGGTACAAAAGGTACTCTGCTCAACTTATGCAATATTGTTCTGTATGTAGGTAGATACAAATAAAATTTTCAGCAGCAGCTTTTTATTACGTATTCTCCATCCTCATTTACCCCAACAACCTTATTAATGCGTTGATTACTTTATGTAAGAATGAATTTATTCAAGTTCTAGGCAAAAGTTTTTGTGCAAATAATTACATGCTAAGAATACCTAATCGTAACTAATACTCAGAGGATTATGCTGTAGACACCAAGTTGTCTTAGGTTCAAAAAGAAAGTAGTTTTAAATCAGCAGTCAAGCTATAGAAATGAGGTGGATGAACAAGGATTTAAATCATTGTTCATAAATCATTTAAATTATGATCCCGATTATATAAGCGTCTTAACACTATTTGTAGTAGGTATACATCAGTTTTAAATTTTAATATGGGTCTCACTTCTCAATTGCATTTCTTTTCATTTTGATACAACTTTGAATAATTTTGACATATAAAGTTCGCCAGAACGTTCATTTCCAGATGGAAATACTTCTTTGTTTCGTATCGTAAAAATCATATTATCCTATTCCTCAAAGAAACTCGTACATCTATAAATAGGACTTTGTTAGGGAAACAGAATATACCGTTATAACTTCAGTTTTTTATTTTGAGATCTTTATGTAAATTTTAAGAGAATTATCCTGAGCATTTTCTTCATTAGGTACCTACCTAATAGAGGTGGGAACGAGCCGAGCCGGCTCGTTTCTTTTCGAGCCGGCTCGTTTTCGAGACGAGCCGAGCCGGATT
>JAQFYB010007369.1:0-10914 GCA_034694085.1 Pogonognathellus longicornis
GGGCAGTTTGGTCGCGGTAGCGTGCTACCGGGAAGGGCAGCATGAGGCCTGCCCGGAACGGGCAGGCCGAAAAAATCTTGCTACCGGGCAGCAAAACATTTTCTGTATGCCTGTACGGGATGGACGGAACGAAGGAAGGGTCGGGTGGTTTGGTTGATATGATAGTAGAAAGATATTGTGGGTTTTGTAGGTAAATAAGTGGAGATTGTTCACAGATGTTATTGTATTGATGAGTCACAGTTAAAAACTATTGCTATATGTAAGAAGCATAACTTACAGGCAGATAGCAGTAAAAACAGTTTATGTACTTACAAAAAGTGTATTAATAATACCATACGAACTGTATCACAGATAATTTAATCATACTTCATAATAAAAATAAACAAACTAAAAAAGTAATTTTAAAAGCATATTGTGCTCATTTCTTCTAGTCACTTGAACTGTGCAAAATACAGTGATTCACTCTCAGACTGAAGTCAGTTCCATTATCCGTATTATCATCATACATAAAATAGATTTCGTCAAACATTTAAATAGGAATATGAAGTTTTGGCCACTCAAATTCAACTTACAAATGACAAAAGGACTGACTATTTGAACGTGACTAAGAATGAAGAAAACAGGAAACTATTATTGAGTGAAATCTACAGGACTTACAGAAGACTGCATTTAACATTCAATTTTAAAGTGTAAGTGAAGTTATTTTCACATTTTAATTTGATTTAATATTGAATATTTTTAATACTTTTTATAGTTTATTTATTCAGTACTAACTAATCATAAATTGCTTTTTCTCAATTTTTTAGACTGACGATTACTGAGCAAAATAGGAAAATCTAAGCTTTAGTTTGATAACTATTCAGTGAGTTGTTTGTGCGTGTAACAACAAAACATTACTTAATCAAAATCACTGAACGATTTTCCTGTCACCTGTGCTGTGATATTGCTATTATACACTATACATTAATAACATAAGGTACATTTATTTCGTGCTTATGTACATAATCTACTTATTGATAACCAACTATTTTCTTAAACGGTGTCACTTTGGCAAAATGAACACAAAATTGGATCTGGGTCTGACCTTGAAATTCCTTAATTTGCACGTTCTTATGTTTTCAATTATCTCACTGCTATTCAGTTAAATAACTTTATATTCGACGTTCAAATTTAAATGACAATGATATCATGGATTAACAATTGCAGTTTTAATTTATTTATAACTGAATATATTGGTACTAGTACACTTTTGAATAATTTTTCCATTGTGTAATACATATAGTTATTTTGGTAATGTTTAACTTATACTATATATTATTTACTACTGCTAACATTTGGTTGTGAAATTGATGATCATTGCGACATTAACACTCTACATATTTTTTTTCGTAGGTAGTTTATTTTTCTGGAAATAATTATTAATAGAACTGTCGAATATCTAATTTTGAGATGTCTATGCAGTTTTTTCATGTGACATAATTGTATATTTTGCTCAGAGAAGGAGAGAAAGGAAGTCTTATTAAACTCAATCATTCATATAAAACTGGAGAGTAGCTGCATGTCTTTAGTAACTCAAATCTGAAACTTATAACGACATTACCATTTATTTGTTTAATTGGAGCTAAAAATCTGTAATGTTTTTTCCTATTTCATATTAGTTTGGGGGAGACTCCACAATCAACACAATGTCAGGAGACCAGCGGACTGTCATCAAAGGAAATCCTTCACAATACGTCAAACTTAATGTAGGGGGTTCTCTCTATTATACCACGATTGGAACATTGACTAAAATTCCAGACACGATGTTGCAAGCAATGTTTTCTGGAAGAATGGAAGTACTTACGGATTCTGAAGGTTAACACAGATTCACCTTTACTATAACTCTATTAGCACATATTACTAATATATCATGTTCATTTCTGTGTTTACTAGAGATGATAGTTCACAATTTTTGGTACAATTTTTTATTCATAGGTTGGATATTGATTGATCGATGTGGCAAACATTTTGGAACTATATTGAATCACCTTCGTGATGGTACTGTGGGTTTGCCTACAAGCTCTCAGGAAATCGAAGAACTTCTTGCTGAAGCCAAGTTTTATTGTATCTCTGAACTATGTACTTTGTGCGAAAAGGCATTAGAAAATCGCAACGTCATAATGAATCCCATATGTCAGGTTCCATTTATAACCTCAGAAGATGAAAGGAAGCAATTTATTGCTGGTGCGACTAAGCCAGTTGTAGAACTTCTGATTAATCGCCACAATAACAAGTACTCTTATACAAGGTTAGGAAAGACGTCATACAAAATTATATTCCTCTAATACATATGTGATAGAACTATCGGTTTTATTGTTACCAATGGTCAAATATGTTATTTAGTACATCGGATGAAAATTTGCTGAAAAACTTGGAGATGTTTGATCGACTCGCACTCCGTTTCAACGGCAGAATTCATTTTATTAAAGATGCCATAGGCCCATCTGAAATTTGTTGTTGGAGGTTTTATGGAAACGCTAAAAAATTTGCGGAGGTTTGCTGTACATCTATTGTGTATGCTACGGACCGGAAGCACACTAAAGTATGTTTAATTATTTAAACTAAATAATTAATTTTTTATTGGCTTCATATTTATTGAAATATACATAATTATATGTAATCCAATTATTGCTTTGAATTTGCAGGTTGAATTTCCTGAAGCTCGCATATATGAAGAAACTCTGAACTCATTTTTGTATGAAAATCTCCCCGGACCTGATCAGGAACTTATGAGGGCAACATCGTGCAAAGGTGTTGGACTTGTTAAAACGAATTGTACATCCGATGAGGAAGAAGAAAAGCGATTAAATTATCGTTCTAACAACATGGGTAAAAACGCATTGAATAGATAATGTAAGCGAATTCATTAAAATCGTCATCTACGATGGACAAACATTTAGTTGTGTTAGTTCCATATCCTTAATATATGACTGCGCTGAACTGTAATATATTATTATCGATCAGTAATTGTCTTTACATTTTTGTTTTGTGTACTAATAGTTGACGACGTTTAATAATGTGTCTATTGTGCATTGAAATTGTATACATGCATTTACTGATTGTTATTCATTATTCAGCCGTAAACGAAAAGTTTACAGTTTGTCGTGTGTGCAGTAATATTTGTCATTTAAAATGAAAATGTAGTCATAATTTTAAATCTTTGACTCACGCAGTGTATAATCAAAGTATAAAATAAATGTTGGTTGACATTGAACCTTTGAAAATAATGGCATATAATTATGGATCTCTGGAATTGATTTGTGGTTGCCATTTTTACTATAAGTAATAAATCAGTTGAAATGCTGATTGATTTTATCATTTCCCACTATGGTACTTAGTGGCAAAAACTATGATCGAACAATTGAATCGTATATATAATTTGTAAAAGCTGAGATTTCAACACTGCATTTTTATTTCAGATAAGGAATCAATGCGAAGAGATCTAGTAAATGGTGCCGCTTTTGTCAAAATTAAAGGAGTAAAAGTTTTTCGAGGAAAATAGGAGCATGAATTTCTTTGGGTGAATGCTAAAAAAACTAAATTAAAACTAAAATTTCCATTAAATAGTAAATTGTCGTTCCAACGTGAATCCCCCACACATGACTATCATGACTTGTATCATTATTAGGTACTTACATAATATCGATTAGTATAACATTAGTTATTTGTATTAATTTCAATTAAAACATACATAATATAAGTATTAAATACGTAGCGTTGATTATTAACCTAGTAATCGCGTTTTGAAAATCCTCCGCAGTATACAGTATACTAGACTGAACCTATGTTTATAATAATAATTATTATTATATATACCGTAGGTAAAAATAATATATAAATACCTCTGTCCTAGAAACATTTTTTCATGATTATACTATATTTAGACGATGCAAATATTTATGTTCCATAGAGTATCTATGGCTAAAATGGGACTGCAAAAGGATGTCAAATCAAAGTAATCAAATAGTGTTGTAGTACACTTTAAGGTTAATTTTATGTTGGATGGATACCTTATGGAAATATTATCTATAGAAATATTAAGAAGTTGTAATATTATGTAAATAGAAGTAAGGGGTAAATGCGAATGCCCGTGACATAATAAAAAAGGCAATTCTGGATTGAACTTTTAATTGAGTTTTATTGGTATCTACTTACTTAGATTATCATATAGTTTGTTGTAGTATAATAAGTTGTATGCATCTACTGGAGACCATTGTGTTTGTGTTCCAACAAAAGTGAGTCTGACCATTACATTATCATTTGCATATTGAGTCATGACTAATCACCATCATAATCAACTAAACAGATATATATAATATATATACATATTATAGATAGTTTAGTTCTTCAAAACAACGTGCTTTATGTACAATATCGATATTAGTAATTAAGAGATTTACTCGTCCACATAATATTAATTCTGTAGGTTTGCTTATGTAAATACATATTATTATGATTACTAATATTTATTCTTAATTATAATTGAATATGTACTAAAATGATACACATATGAACTATGAACAATGGCTTCTAAATTCAATGTGTACAACAGGCATAAACAGTTATCACATTTAAAATGCAAATTATGATCACAACAAAAAGCTGAGATTATCTTACAAATAAACTAAAAACAAATGCCCTGTGAAAGCAAGGCGATTACAATTATTTATACACGTCAGTTGTATATTAACATTATGCATCGTACTTAAACAATTAGTTAGCTACTATGTCCTTCTGACGTCTATAAAGACTGGAAAATGATCATCTAGTAAATCAGTACAATAACGGACAGTTACAGTTTCAACAGTCCTTGACTATCTGAATTGTGGTTTGCGTGATTTCTTTGTATTTATTTACTTAAATGTGTATGTAGTTATTGTATATTGTGGAGTAGTATATTATTTTCTTATTTACGTTAACGTTGTCAACCACTACTAATTTGTTTTGCGAAAAAAGCACTCGATGAAATTAAAAAAACTCCCTCTACGCGCAAAGGAGATGTATAAAAATTCAATAAGAAACTATACAGAAAGAAGAAGCGATCGATTACGAGAAAACGGAGAGTGAGATTCAAAACGTGACCCCTCTAAACCCTCTCATCTTAACTCAAATGTCTGTACTTCAGTGTGCTATCCAGGAGGTTATGAAACTATCATGGAGACCGTTGCGAAGTTGCGATAAAGAACACCGCTGGGCCTCACCTTGCACTTTTCTTTTCGTATATCTGACGAATCTGTAACATTGCTGTGTAATTGATGATAGTTATGAAAATTATATTTGTCGCTACTATGGAGAACAGTTTTCAGGAAAATTATCGTCAAACGAGGCTGTAACTAATCCAGCTTTTTGCATTAAAAATAACCGTGTTTCAACAGCCTCTTTGTCTGCAATATAAAAGTGTTACAAATCAACATTCAGTACAATGCGTAATATTATATGTATATTATTAGAATGAAATTTCTAAAAAGTATTAGCAGCAATGTAACGTACATTTAAGCAAAAGTTGCCTCTCATTTTCCGATGCTACTTGCTGATATAAACTGTGTAACAGGATCTGTGCGGTTTGATAACGTTTGCAACATTCTTGTGGATTACCAAACAGTTCATCCAAAGCTGCTGTTTGACACTACATGTACAAAAATGCAAACAGGTTAATAATAGTTTCCTATAAAGTAGTAGGTAATATCGATGAGTATTTATTTACCATTTCAATAGCATACGAATAAAGTATTCTATCTGCACTCAAGTGTTGTTGCTGAATCAAAACATTTTGTGGAGCCAAGGAGCGAAGTTTTTTCGTTGCTGTAAAACTTGCTTTAAATCTCTCATTTAACTGAGTCACAACCTAATATTAAAAATGAGTATAAAATGAGTAAACCTTCAACTACTATGTATACATTCAACAGTGACAAGTTATTTACCAAATACGGCATATTTTGTACAGTTTCTAACCTGTTTTACTGCTGTTGAGGGTCTTAGACGGCCTTCTTCCAATTCATCTTTAGCTAAACGAAGGGCAGATGAAAGTAGATGTAAAGACCGAACGTAAAGAACCAACTGGGCAGATTTTCCATCGATTCCTTCTCCTTTCTTTAAAAATGACTCCTCCAGAGGAAAATTGCTGCTGTAAGTAACAATTAAAACAATTGATGATGGATTGCTGCTAAGACTTTACTCCGCATAAACATAAAGGAAGAAAGTAATAAAAACATGGAGACAAGGAAAATTAATAGAAAGTAGAAGTTACAAAATGCTTTCATTACCGACTCGAGTTGGATTCTTGAATTTTTACGAATGGAGCTCCTTTTGTCTTCGCCAACTCCATAATACAATCCACCAAAGCCAGGACAAAATTGAGTTTTGCCAATGTTTGATTGTGCTCTTTTTCCATTAGTGTTTCTTCGGTTAGTTGAGGTGGTTCGAAATTGAAAATGAAGTGATCCGCTGGAGGTGATGCAGCAAAAAGAAGCGGTGCTGAATCTAGACTAGAACGCCGAGGCGAATAATTCGACCCACTTTGATTGCCTACAACCAAACCAGATGCAGTTGGACAATATTGAACCAAAGGATAGTGAGGTGGAGAAGCAGTAGGTGACAAAGTACTTTGTGTCGGTGTGAACTGTACTCTTGGTGGCGACAACGAGCTTACATCCGGTGACCAGGTGTCTACAAAGTCAATTCGTAATATTAGAAGTTTGTCCATGTAAAAAATTATTCAGAGAAACGAATGGAGTTTTTTTTAATAATTTACTTGATTTGCTCTTAGGCTGAGCTGACGAAGAATCTTGGGACATTGCTTTTATTAACACTTTGTTGTTATTTGAATTGGACTGATTGGATTGTTTAGCAGAAGGAGAGTTGTTCAAGGAATCGGGATCGCTTTTACCGGCAGGGACAGGTATTGGTTTGGATTTGGGCATGGGTGGTACAACAACAAAGCCAGCCGTCTCAGCCGTTTCCGGGGAAGACAGTGGCCTGTCCTCTTCAACAGGAGAGTTTTGCCCCTTAGGCACAGGTACGGGAGCCGTCGCCAAGAATGGATGAGAAAAAAATGCACTAAAGTCCAGCCTTTCCTTTGGATTTCGTTTCAGAAGACTATGAAGCAGATCCGTTAACTCCGAGGAAGTACCAGGAGGTATTCTAAAATAGCGCATCGACATACATATTATTACAAATGACCTGCAAACACTCTGGCATCAAAATTAGAATTGAAAGTGGGTAAGCAACATACTTCGGGTTTAAAACAATATTTTTTTCGTAGAAATTTTTTAGCTGCTGTGGAGTTTGAGCACTAAAAGGTGCTTTCCCTGTCAGACATTGATAAACAATTGTACCCAACGACCAAAGATCAGCTTTCGCATCATAAGTGAGTGACATTATCACTTCTGGTGCCTGGAAACACAGATAATTTTTGTAAGTTTATGAAAATGTCAGGGTAATTCAACAAATAAAGAACTGTTTTGCCGATAAGTTTATTTACACAACGATACATCAGCAATATATTACGTGCACCCAATAAATATGACATATAAACACCATTAGCACTTACCATGTACATTGGGGAACCACATAGAGTTGCTGCCATTACCCCGTCCTGTAAAAACCTTGCAAACCCGAAATCCGCTAAAAAAATACAAATAATATGAAATATTCGCAAGACCACAAATCGCAAAGTCAAAATTTTGAATCAAAAATCATTTCATCAATTACCGATTTTCAAAGAAATTTCCTGTGGAGAAGGATTGGGTTTGTAATCATGATAGGTCAGCAGAATATTCTGCGGTTTGAGATCTCTGTGCACAACTCCTTTGGAGTGTAAAGCCCTCATAGCGCCAGCTATACAAAAAAGGGATATTATGTCATCATTCCTGACCCACACGCAATGCAAATACAAGGTTGATCCAAATCCTGGATCCACATAATCCGTAAACGTTTCAATGTCTAATAAAACAATACTGACCCAGCTGTCGCAAGAACAGACGAATGGTATCTTCACTTAAAGTTCCTTTGCCTGTGAATCAAACAAAATTGCAACATTAATGTTTAATTACATCATCCTCTAAAATTACATTTCCACTTTCTGACGTTACAATGAATTATTTTATAAATAAACAAAGAGTTGAAAAGGAGAATGTCAATAAAACTACTCTCATTCATGAAAATGTACTTTATGTACTGCATCGCTACATATTAAATCCTGCTATTTTTATATTGCATTCAACATTTCTGCTTTAATAATATCTAAATTAATACAAATCAATGATGTGTATTAAAATCATTGAACGTTAGTGACAACTGTACACCTAATCATGACGAGCAGAGCATATTGATTGATAAGAGTGAGCCCATTGATGAAGTTGTGGTTTGATTACTCAATTAAAAATCAGAGTACAAGTCTCAAGTCTTAAATGCTGCAAAAACTTGTCACTTTTAGCCATATGAAATGCATAGGCGAGTTGTACTTTTACAGTAAACATAATTATAACTGCAAATTGAGTTGCGTCATTTAAGTTTGCTGACCAATTTACTTGAATGCACCTACATAAAATTAAGAGCAGGGGAAATGTGACACCGTAATTTTACAGCACGACAACATAATGAGTAATGAGACAGATAACAAAGAACTGAAACATTTTTGCAGTAGGTTAAAGCAAAGCGTGTTAGCACCCAGATAACAACGAAAATAAATATAAGGTCACAGTGTATCATCTTTTCAGTCCGGACCACCGTTGTGTACATGAATTTTTACAGGATTACCCAAGACAAACCAACATAAATATATAAATGTCAAGGCCCACCACGAACAATGCTCTGTACTTTGTCTGTTCTGTAGTGACTATACTAGAAGAAGAAATGAAAATGATGTACAGAGCCAAACAACTATTCTTATGTCTTACAATACTAAAAAAGCGACCATCCTTTTAATATGCTTCAACAGGTAGACAAAAACAATGCAAAATCTGCATGGTAGACTGCAAAATACTTGTAAAGGATGTCTCAGCAACAACTTTCCTTTTGGTTGAACTACTTTACACTGCATGCTTTGCACTTTGCAGTTAACACAAAGGATCATAATAATATTATAAGCTCCACTAGCATCTACTACGGTTACTTTATTATTATATCTTTGCGTTTATTTACGTAGGTACTTAAACTTACGTAGCAACAGTTAGTGAGCAATGTAAAAGTAAGTATAAACGACTAATAATAATATTATACACGTAACATCTGACCTGCATTGCATTTGATAGTGTTTCTATCTTGTGTGTACACAAACTACATACAATACATACACAGATATACAAATACATATATTCAACTATCAAATTCTCCTCCAAACGATTTCACTCATTCGACTTTAGCATCATTCGACCATAATAAAATATAATTATGTGTATCAGACACAAGAACGCGTCACAACTTTACATCTAAACTACTGGCAAACCTTGAAAACATAATCCTGCTTGTGCCGTTGTCGTTTATCTGACCTACTGACTCTTTCATATCACGTTGCTGCTACATGCCATTTTTTTAAAATAAGCTTTCGCCAACGTTAAACAGAAATAGCCCTGCTACTTTACAACTACAGAATAACTTGGAACACGTTCCTGCAAGTTCATCAAACTTATTAATGCAGACCTTCAATTATTTATTACCCTTACTACTGCATCACAAAAGTACCTACTGGTATGTATGTTATTGTGTAGCAGACTCACTTTACATAATACAACCATTATCTTCTTCTATTACTAATGTTTCTATTCAAGTACATATGGACCATTGCGATGTGACGCTGATGACACATGAGCTTTATTGCACTGTGCATAAAAGTGGCTTTGTCGTAGCTCATGCCATACTAAATATATTATAAGCCTAGATGATATAAATGTTTTCGGAGCACGTGGGGATCGAACAGACAATTAATTACGCATTTACCACATTCAACCTAAATAACAGGAAAAATGTTGGAGTAGGGGCGCAATAAATTTTGCTGGTGTGATATGTGACGACGATATCTGAAAAGATGTCTGAGTGTCTGTTCCTATAAATTGTACCATTTATAATATACTGAGTACTGAGCTCTATAACAATAGACAATTATTCTAAAGCGTCGCGTCGCATGTAATGTACAAGTAAATAAACAGTCTGTATATTATGGATTATGCTAATTACTAACAATAATAAATTAATACAATACTGCATAAAATAATCATTATGTGCTCACCACTAAGGTAGTCGGCCAAGTCTCCTCCGTTGCAGTACTGAAAAGAAAAATGTAACTTTAGTACTGCCATTGTTAAGCCATAAAATATAACTTTTTTTTGCAATTCTCATGTCCTCTAAAATCAGAATAAAGCTAAAAGCAGAAGAGAATTCTAAAAATATTTCCACGAGTATTTCAACAAACATAAGACTTAATCAAAAGAAATAAAAAGGGTGAACTGCTAATGGAAATATTCCAGAAGTTCATACACTGACGTAACTTTTGATTAAAGTCGTAAAAAATGTGTCTATGTGATTAATAATAGAAATATAGATAAAACTTACTTCCATGACCAAGAATACATGCGTCGGGGTCTCCTATAAGAATATAAACAATAAAGATATGTCATTAGTTCATAGTATACCGATTTTAACTAATTCATTCAAAATTCCTTAAACTACACTCGTGTCTTCTTGGAATTTATATAAAGCATCAAGATGCTCATTTTATGAACTTTATGAAAAAAGGAGGATGATGACAGGCAAAAGTATAACAGACACACATGACATTATTATATATGAGTGGATACATCTCATACATCATACTATTATCTCATTTATCTCTGCAATGCATTGGAAGACACAAACGAAAGATACAGAGGACCTGAAACG
>JAQFYB010007370.1:0-10914 GCA_034694085.1 Pogonognathellus longicornis
TAAATACCGGTATTTACCACTATTTCCCGGTTGGCATGGTATTTTCTACTTTTTCTGGCATTTGCCCAACCCTGATGTATGTATAATATCCATGTTATTCAATTCTCGTAAGTTTTTAGTGTTCAACCGCTATGTATAGGTTTCAAAACTAATTTTCTCCGCATTCATTTTCAATTCTTTCAAAATGGGCAATCAAAAAGAAAGAAAAAACATCCCTTTGGCTGACTAAACATATTCTTGTATCTTGTGTGTATTTTATTGGGAAATGGGAAAAACTGTTTTTAAACGAAGAAATCAAAATTAGTTGTTGGGGAGTCTATGTAAGGTTATGGGGGTATTGTAACGGGATTTGTTTTTACTTACTACACTACTGGATAAATGTGTATTGTGTAGTTTGTAGTGGTTGTAGTTAGTTAATTATTTAATCATTTTTAACCTGCACCTTTCATTTCAACCCTACTGTTCGTCGAAACATGAACTTTCATACTTTTTTGCTTAGCATTATACATTAGACACTTTCACCTTCCCATGTGTTGAGACTCTTTACATTTTCTCTGACTCTCTCCAGTTATTTATAAGCACAGCTATACATTCACTCACTCTACATAGATTTAAATGCCTTTTTTAAGAGGAAATTGCCGTTTTTTGGTTTCAAAACGCCATCAGTGCCACATTGCTCCCTTACATGTATAGTATAACATTATTATGGTACATATTGATGATTACATACACAAACGATTATTATCCCATCATTATAATAATGATTTTGCATTTGATTAGTAGTATATGTATATATGTATATATATCATATCATAACAATCATAATTATTATTAGCTTTATATATACATTGTATGTGTAGAGTGTAGTGTAGTTATGTACTATGTAGGATTATGTTACTTACATTAGCATTATGTAAATACAACAAATATTATTATTAATAGTATCTCAACATCATCGTTGATGTTTATCCGATCCGACGAAATACGATTCGAACCCGCGCTCAAAATAGATATTAATGTAATTAACCGAGAACAAAATTCACATCAGGGATTCCGCTGCTATAGAATTTTTGTTCTTTCCATGTTGTACTATTGTACGTAACTATAAGCCACAAATTGGTTTAGTATTGGAAATTGGATATACAGGGAGGATATGGGCAAAGACAACACTATGAACACGAAAACCACGGCAATTTCGTACCAGTTAATTTGCTTAACCACATTAGTAGTATTATTACTTCATTTTTAACATGCATTTACACATTTATTAAGGTTTTACTCTTTTTTGACAAGAACTGTGTTTTAGTATATATAATAGTATGTATGTATTTAGACTTAGAGTACAGTAGATCATAGAATAAGTACAATTTAATGCATATTAATATTAGACAGTATTTATTTAGCAGTAGATATAATATTATTATTTTATTGTAATCGTATAGAGACTAATAATAAGAAACAATTTGATTTGAGGCAGCCCAGAGCTCAGTTCACAATTGGATTTCATGTCATAATCGAGAATCGGTTTAATTAAATTAATCATTAATCAAAGACTAATTTGCATTAGTTATTTTATTACTTGACTAATAATGCAATATTGGTTCTAATATTATTTCTCATGATCATTTTAATGTTAGTATAATGTTGTGTCTATCTGTACTAGTAGTTTTTGAATATTTCTATTGTATGCCTACACTCACACATAACATACACCTTTCTTTGTCTCTATGTATAATGTATAGTAGTAGTAAATCGTAAATAATGATCGCGGTTTAGTAGTAATAATTTATTAGTTCCTAAAAGTTAAACTCATGTATTGTACAGTACTCAACTAACTGTGTAGTAGGTTAGTTTAGTATACAGGCAGGGTTGTCAAAGGCTTATCGTTATTTTATTTTAACTGTAATGTGTTGTTTTATTAATTAATCTGCATTAAATGTATTATACATTAAGTGTGTGTGTGTGTTATAGTATTATTCATTTACAACGACATAGAGTATAGGAAGTAACACCACCACATGGGTATCATATCCTTGTTAAACAGCCTCTTACACATAAATTACCTTTTAGCATAGTCATATTTTATACCACACAATACACAAGTCCATAAATCACGACACCAATTTAGTTTGAGTTAGGTTAAATTGCATAATGTTGGATTTAATTGTAGTATTTTGTATTACGAATTGTTTTTAGTATTTTAGCTACGATATACTTAAGAAGATATTCACGTTCCTTCCTTTCCTCACTGTCTTGTCTTGTTTCATGTGACTTTTGTTCGTCCATTTTACTAATAACATTCTAACAGCTATAATATATGTAGCTATTTTAAATCTAGGATTTTCTATTATACTTTTCTGTAGCTAGATCCACTACATGACTCTTGTTCAATTCAAGGATTTTATAAAGAATCATTACTCACGAATCGAATCCCTTGCTACCATTTGGGAAATTTGAGATTTCACATTGACAAATCATCACTAATTTGATAGAAATGAATTTTGGAAACTTTGCATTTATTAATCTACATAATATATTTGTATTTAGGTAATCCTATGTCTATGTATACTAAACCTCTAGGGATAAACTGTACTAATTTTATGTTATTTATCATACTATTAATAATAGCAAAAGAAAAACAACAATGATAATATATTTCTTTACTGACAAATACCTTTATACTTTTGTAGTAGGTATGTATGTAGTAGTATGTATGTATGTAATGTATATCATATCATAAGTAATTGTAATAATATAATAGCAAATTCTAGAACACGGGTGATTGTGATTCACAGGCAAAATTATTAACTGTTTCATTTCGTCTTTATAACAACGTGGCACTAATTTCTTGTAGGTTGTTGGTATAATATTTTATCATATGTAAACTTGTACTGTTCATGTTATATGTACTAGTACAACAAATAATAAGGTACATACATGAATGACATTTTAAAAGCTATCATATTATTGATTAAAGTACACAGGTAATAACAATTAACGGACATTCGTAAAACTTAAATAATTTCGAAGCGTAATAGACAGAATCCTTTTTCCTTTTTCTCTACAATATTACACGCGACTAAACATTTAAGTGTAATAATGATTAGTATTCACAATTATTATTACATCATCTTATTACTTTGTATCATAATAATGAGTTTGGTGACAGTATCATATCATAATATTGACTGACTTGATTTATGTACACACATAATTCTTGTTTAAGGGAGCAAAAAGATTTGTAGATTGTGTATCGATATTAAAGTGTTCTTGTGAGTTTGATTGATTGATTGAGAGGAATAATATTGTTGTAGTTCTAGTTATTTCATTATTAGTTTAGAGATACAATGTGAATGTGACGTGTGTGATGTGGGAATTGGCTACATTATAATATGGCTATGTATTTTATACGTTATTATATAACATGTGTTTTGTTGTAATCTTTTTCTGTAGTAAAGATCCATCTTCATGATTAAACATCATTTCATTTTACAGCATTTACACTTACACTAAAACTACTGTAGAGTTCATGTTGTTGTAATATCGAAAAGGAATTGTTGTTGTAACATTGAATAAATTCTCTAAGATTCTAGTAGGAGTATAATAATTTTGTTTAAAATTCGAATTGAACAATCGCCTTTAATAATTCAATAATTCAATAATTTGTTATTTTTCCAACGACTTAACATACTTTACATGAATTACTTTTAGTACAGTTGTTGACACTTACATGGGTTGACTTTTTTTAGAACTTTGACAAGATCAGTAAAGTATACTGTGAGTATGAACTACACAGCAATTATTTGGTTTCATATTACTATTACGTTTTTTTAAGTATTTTGCACAGCATGATCCCCGCATGTCGTTGACAGCAGCATGGTGTCTCGTCAATACATAATTATTTATTTTTAGAATCTTCATTTCTTTCTACCATTCATTCATCGACTACAGGCTACAATCTACCAATGTGTGTTTGTTTATGTGTGTGGAATTTCATGGGAATCTTTTCTATTTAGGGCTATACATACAGTAATCGTTGCTTAACTTAATGCTATAATAGTATAAGTAAGTTTGGTTGTAATTGTATGCAGTCAAGTTCAGTGAAGTCAGTGGCCTGTCCGTTCCTGTCCTCGAAGACTTTGATAGTTGCACTGGCTATTAATTGCGGCTAAGGGTATGTATAAGTAATAGGTTGAAGGTATACAGTAATGGATCGTCCGAGAAAAGAATTGTGTGTTCTTGTAGGCTGTGTGTGTGGTGAAGTTGTAATGATGAGAGAGGTAGGTACAGATATCATTATTAATATTATTGAATAGTTTAAAGTGTTGTATCATGTATAGCTATAATATAATAATGTTATTATACTGTAGAATTAGACAATGTGGATTCCGGGTATTGTTTAGGAGTAGTAGTAGCACTAGTATATAGTATGATGGCCTAACGATGAGATATTACGATCGGTGACTGTTCGCGTTCGCATTAGTAGCTGTTTTTGCACTGGTGGAGTTTTTGTCTTTAGGAGTAGCACCTCCAACTGCACCTTTCGGAGACGTTCCAGTGGGAGAGGAGGCTTTCGGAGACGAAGGTGAGCCACCTTCAGAACGCGGAGGCATTCGCTCGTTAATTGCATCCAACCCTTTCGCTTCCTCGAATGACATTATCTTGTGATTCGCTGAGAACCCTTGTAAAGCTGTAAAATGTCAGAGTTTTTGTTAGCAACAACTTCAATTTTTATAATTGGCTACATTAAACGTAGTCAACTACAACACACTAATGTACGTGCCACGGTGTATTCTTTCAATTAATCAATACTACAACTCATAGAGCTTTACAAACAAAATTTCATAGAATATTTACCATTGCGAAGCGTTGTCCTTCCACCAGAAAGAGCTCCAAGAGGCAAGTTCCCGGTAGGTGTTAGACCCTTCAGCTGTAGCACACTCTCGCTCTCTTCCCTGCAAATTCAGTCGGTCACACAATTAGCAACATTTAACAATTTCCAATATAGCCCTTCCTCAGATTTTCAACAAAATCTCAGTTTTTTTCTTAATTCAAACTCTTCACATTTTGTTCGCTTATATAATGTTAAGCGAATTTCAATTACACCCCTTCATGAATAATTGACAAAACAAAACAATAAAAAAAATGATAAATCCCAATATAAAATCTGTATATTATTTCACTTTGTATAAAAATTGACTTCATAGAATACCAATCGTAAGTATACAGATACACACATACACGTAGGTAATTTCCCATCACAAATCCACGACATTTTCAAATACATATTCTTTTAAATGTATCTCACACTAAATTAGGTACCTACCTGCAGCCTTAATATTATTACACACACAGTGCCAAAATGTATATACAAAGTTTCATAGTTTACACACAGTTAAAACCATATGCATATATCTCAGTATACGCAACGCAGAGATGACTTACCGTGTACCATGATGTGCAACAACTTTCTTTTTGAGAAAGTCTCAAGTTCCGTATACACATATATAATATACATGTACAAGTAATTTAATTACAGTATAGGGATTATGGCTCTGTTAGCAGTAATAATATTAAAGCTGGGTAAGCGATTGTACTATTTATATGTGGTTAAAGCATTTCTATGGGTAAGCCACTATACCTGAGGACAGAGAAGACTCTGGCCATTTTTCCGATGGCCCGTATCTTGTTGCGGATAACCTCCTTCCTTGCAGCGGCTGAAGCAGCTGTAAACATTGCGAGAAATCCGTCAAAATTTCGAGACAAACTATTCTAAACACGGACAGCGGTCAACAATACAATACCACACCAAAACTACGTTCAACTAGTCAAATCCAACTCAACAATACGTCCGTACATCTCAATTCAGTACAAATTACAATACAATTACGTAATACGTTCATACTTTACATTTACGTACATCGATTTTACATTCTATCTCAAATAACACATTCTTTTCCACCACAGACACTTCATGTCGATAGAACGACACTCAAATATACACGATACGTATATCAACTCTGTTATATCAACTCAACACACTCAACTCCTCCACAAGTCACTATCAACCTTCCAAAATACCTTCAGAAGAAGATCAGTGTAAGTTAAATCAGACAACCTAACACTAAAAACAGCTCACTTTCAATTCTTTATTTAAAGGTGAATCAAAAACCAATCTGTCTAAGCTAAAGCGACTTGTTATTGTGTGTACCTTCAGTTCAACGAAGGACTAAATTCAACCACAGAATTATTACACGAGAAAATCGTTGACTAAGTATGTAAATGCACTTGTTTTTAGAGACTGTTAGTTGCATAAAAATAAGCAATCCATACTAAGGATGTATGATGTCATTTGAGTATTAAACTTCGTTGTTCGTTCCCTGCCTTTTGGTTAATACACCATTTTGCCTATGTAACTGTAACACTTATAGTTAAACATAGCATTAATACTTCCATACAAGCATTGTTCTATTTTTTATGTCACCGCAACAGAAAACCCACTCAGATCAAATCACAGTACCAATAGAAGAGCATTATGTTTGTAGAACGTGGAGAAAATGTAGTAGTGTACAACAAAACCTGACCAAATTCCAATAATATGATAAGAATAGACCAACTAATTCATTATAAAACCCATACAACCAAATTGCAAAGGGATACAACAAAACGTAACATGATCCGCAATGTTATTATCCAGAATACCAAATTCTTAGTTTATTCTCAAACACGCCAAGAAACGATAAATACTATATGCTTTTCCAATACCAAAAAACCATAAATAAAACAGTCAAGGTATTGTATTGTTTTGCAAACTTGTTTAGTAAACAACCTTTTCATTGCTATCAGAGTTCGCTTTCTCACTGGGAACAAGGGAAAATTGGACATGGGAAAAGTGGGAAACAAACAGATCAATTCCCACTGGGAAAAACGAGAAAAACAAGTAAATATACGTAAATTGAGGCTTGTAAATTCTGCAAAGCAACCCGTAATGATACCAAAATTAAACTTGATATGGATTTAAAACAGATAAACATGTGCAAAAGAAAGTTATGGACAAAATACAACAAAAACTGCTGGTTATGTCCTGACGGACGTGTTTCAGACTTATTAGGCTGGTTATTCAAATAAAGAACTTGTTGCAGATAAAGATGCTATATATGGCTATCATTTACTAACTTACAAAATACAGATAAATGATCTATATACTTTCTTTTTCAACTCTTTTTTTCTTTTTTTCAGTACAGGATTATCGATTTAATGTTAATGGTCAAAGCGTGTCCCTTGTCCAATTCCCATTGTTGAAAAACAACATCCCAGTAATTGGTTAGACAGGGCAGAAGTTAGAGTGAGAAGGCACAACACTGAATACGCAATAAGACGTAACTTTATCCTAGTATTCAGATTTCCAAACATAGTAATGTATATATAGTATCGTATTACTAGGATAATTTCCCATTTTTCCCGGGTGCCCGGTAAAATGAAATTTCTGCCTGGGAAAAATCGAACTCTGTTTGCTATCTCTGAGAAAATCATTAGCATAAATTTGAGTCCACGTCTATAGAAGAAGTATAAGAATCCAGTTACAAAAGTAAAGCACAGAGTACAAAGTAATAACAAGTAGCTTTAGCTTTGTAACCGGAAACTTAATTCCGAAAAATAAACAAGGAAATGTCGGTGATTCAAAGATGTAAGGATACGGCGAAAAGAACAATAGAACGAAATTACTTGTTACAATAAATATAGAAATAGCTAGTAGAAAACTAAGAATTTGGCTTGATAAGGTTATAACCTACGGAAATGCTCATTCATGAGAGGTACTTTATAGTGAGCTGAAAACATGTACATACAAAAACAAAGTAGAAGACACTTCTGCAACTACACCCAAGAAGAATACAGTTATTAGTTAGTTTTGCATCGCACAGGGAAAACAACGGAGAGAAAGCAACCTACTCACAGTGCTGTTATACAAAGGAAGTTTTAGTCATATCTATTAGTAATACTAGCGTACTATATTTATACAAGAGTTCAAATGCCCTGTACACAGTACACTACCAACAAACACACAGAATATAATAAGTAGGAGAGAAAGACGTTTGTGTGTTCTACGTGTATTACGAACTGCGTCCCAAACAATAAAGGGTCTAATTGTAATAAAAATGGAGTTGGACGAGTTTCTAGGTACATCTACCATTGCTATATACTTTAAGGGTATGTAGTAGCTAAGTACTAACAATAAGTACGTAGTACCATCTTATTTAGTGTGTTGTTAGTTGTACTTTTACTACCTTAAAGGTAGAGCACTACTAGTAGTACATAATAACACTAATAGTTTTAAGTACTTGATGGTCTGCCTTGATATAATATAACATTTACTATGTACTATACATACACGTACAAACAGAAGCAGTACACAACAGTACTTATTGTTAGAGTTTTAGAGCATCAGAGAGAAAGAGAGGGCTATGTGTATACTACTACAACATACAAGTAGTACAACTACATACAATATGGAGCTATGTGTATTGTAGTGCTGGAGTAGTATTTCAAAAGAGTCATTGAGTATGGGAGTAATCACCCATTAGTTTCCATTACCCAAGACTCATTCGGACATTCACAAGCATGGTAGAATTACGATTATTACTTCAACCGTTGCTTGTACAACAATACGAAAGGTTTAAATGGGAAGAGAAAAAAGACGCTTGGGAAACTGGTAGTAGGATAGGAACATACTAAATACATAGGAATGGGTGGTAAAGAAATTCAGTGAAAACACAGAGAAATGCCTTGGAAGAAGCCAAATGGGCTAAGAAAAAAGAAATGAAAAAAGTGCTTCAATTTGTTTTCAATTCCTTTTGCTGTGTACTACTACTATACTACACACTGTTATATAGTAGGAGTAGTTACATTGCATCATCATCACCACACACATCAAACCCTAGGAAAGTGTTATACAAGTCGTAGTTGTACTATGAGACATCACACACATCACATTCTTAAATGTTAGAGGATATTATTGTTAGAACAAGACAAGACAAACAATTCCATAAAAGACACTAAAGTAGCTTACTAGCCTGATCATTCTAATCATGTCAGTAATAATAACAGACTGTCCACACAAATCCACTAATCTCTAGTAACTGTTGTGGTATAGGTTTAGACTAGTATAGAGGTGTAGATACTGTAATATAAAAGCACTAGACTTGCTCAATTCAATGTTTTGTGCTGGAATCAGTAATAATATTCTTTTCATGGTCTGTTCAAAACTTGAACGCATTCATCACTTCTATCACACTACTACAGTACAGCTACACAAATAGATACATTTCCAAGAATACACAGAGTAGTATATCTAGTACACTAATTTTAATTAGAACAGTCTAGAGTCTACCAAGAACAACATAATAAGATACAACCAACTGGTGTGTCTAGAGATACAGTGTCCTACAATTAGTTACAACTTCTTATCTTACTGCGGGGTTCGCACTACGACTATTCTCATTGCTTTTCTGTGTCTGTGTAACATGCGCCAGGACTTTTCAGTTCTGTCGTATCAGCCAAGACAATAAAGCCGTTGGCAAAGCAAAGCAAAGAAATACAGCTATAGTCAATCAAAGGTTATTAATTAGTAGATACAGAAAAATGTCATTTCATTTCAAACAAGAAAGTTTATATACAAAGTAAAATATGCTATACACATATCAAGGTTATGTGTTAAATAGGATTCACATGTACTATGTATATAGAAAGTAGACTGAAATCACATCACCAAACGAATAATTCAAAAGTATTTTGCAGTACCATGAAACTATAATTAATTATAACTGATAGTGTAGGGTACTCTTATGTAGGTCAACTAGGTAAACTTAAAGTTATGTTTTTTTCACCAGTAAGTTTTACTAGTTTTAGTTTACTAGTAGCCCTCGAATATTTTCCTCATCCTGTTTGCAAATCATAAGGCAGCAAGCAGCATAACAAAACAGCAGCAAATACTTGTAAGTATTTCACACGAATCCGATCACTGTGCTTGTTATAAAAACAGGTGAAGGCGAGCGGATTAATGGAAAAGAAATGCATTGCTTTAATTGTTCTTTAATTTTTGTAGTTGCCACATGCCATGCCAAATCAAGTGACAGTCACCACATCACGGTCAAGGCACAGCACGATGACACAATCAAGTCATGCCATTTTGTAATTCAACAAAGCAAAGCTAAGCAAGCAACTCAACTGAACTTACCCATCTCTTTGCTCTCGCTCAGTCGTCTGATATACACTTGCCCTATCACAAGTAATAAGGAGACCACATATACAATTTGCAGTAACTAATAGATAGATAATAGTAGAATAGGTAATAAAAGGTGTAAATAAGTAGTTTAGGTAATAATGCTAGAGTACTCAATACGTATCACTATAAAACTATCTTTAAAACTAATCAGTCCAGTCAAATAGGCACAATACACAATACAGTACAGTACAAAACTAAAATTCTAAATTACATCTCAATTCAGATCATCATCGCAGCATCATCAGTTTGTCTTTGCAACTAATTTGTATCAGGAATACATACTTTCAACTTTCTATCATAAGTGTGTGTCTACTCAAACAGGTGAATTCAATTAATAAATAGGTGTAAAGGTGTACTTGCTTACAGCTTATCTTATAGGTTTCTTTCATCATGTTAATTAATAAATAGCTTTTTCTGTATGGAATACTCAATTTTAGTCATTCTGATAGAGAAAACGCATAGGTAAGTATATTATGTAGAAACATTATATTTAAATACGTCTACAGATACAAGAAGACAATTGTATCAAACAATTGATCTCTCTCGGATATTACATTAATATACCGTGTGATCAGTCTACACTATAGTGCAGTTTATACATGGGCTGGACTTAGTCCTTAGATAGCCCTGTT